>ONZH01013951.1:0-186009 GCA_900303285.1 Rhinella marina | reverse complement strand
ATCGATACTGTACATTTGTAAATTACGATAAACACTAAATGGGAAGTTCTATGTCCCAACCAGAGCTCTAATAGAATCTGCATTATCTCTGAGAAAACAAGAACAAAGTGAGGATACAGCTGTTTGTTTCTTTGTGTAAGAGTGGTTTATTGGTAGCACAAAAGAAACACAGAAGTAATTCTATGAATCGAGAACACAGGAGTAATTTCAAATTGATTATACTATTCTACAACAGGGTTGCAAAGCAATTTTCCCTTGCACTCTACATCCTGCTGTGTCTTGCAACAACTTGATGCTCACAAAATGCACTTTCATTTGGGAGATTTTATTGAACTCTATTTTTTTACGTGGCAAAGAAACCTCAAAAAATAAGTTAGACTTCATATATACAGTCATGGCCAAAAGTTTTGAGAATGATACAAATATTAATTTTTACAAAGTCTACTGCTTCAGTTCTTATAATGGCAATTTGCATATACTCCAGAATGTTACAAGGTCCTTTTACACGGGCCGATTATCGGCCGAAAAATCGTTCCTAGGCCCGTGTAAAAGTGGCCCTAATCAGCCGACGAACGAGCAAAACGCTCATTCGTCGGCTGATTGGATCTTTTGGTTTCTACAAAAGATCCAATCTGTCGGGCGCACATCGGCCTGTGTAAACAGGCGATGTGCGCCTGACAGTATGGAGCTTCCCGGCCGCACGAGTGATACAGCGATCACGTGTGCGGCCCGGCGCTCGATTCATCGGGCCGTGTAAAGGCTCCCTGCCCGAGCGCCGATATCGCTGATCGGCGCTCGGGCAGGGAGACACATCGGCCCGTCTAAAAGGGCCTATAAAGAGTGATCAGCTTAACAGCAATTACTTGCAAAGTCAATATTTGCCTAGAAAATGAACTTTATCCCCCAAAACACATTTCAACATCATTGCAGCCCTGCCTTAAAAGGACCAGCTAACATCGTTTCAGTGATTGCTCCATTAACACAGGTGTGAGTGTTGATGAGGACAGGGCTGGAGATCAATCTGTCATGATTAAGTAAGAATGACATCACTGGACACTTTACAAGGAGGCTGCTGCTTCATTGTACATCATTGTTTCTCTTCTGTTAACCATGGTTATCTCTAAAGAAACACGTGCAGTCATCATTGCACTGCACAAAAATGGCCTAACAGGGAAGAGTATCGCAGCTAGAAAGATTGCACCTCAGTCAACAATCTATCGCATCATCAAGAACTTCAAGGAGAGAGGTTCCATTGTTGCCAAAAAGGCTCCAGGGCGCCCAAGAAAGACCAGCAAGCGCCAGGACCGTCTCTTAAAAGTGTTTCAGCTGCGGGATCGGGCTACCAGCAGTGCAGAGCTTGCTCAGGAATGGCAGCAGGCAGGTGTGAGTGCATCTGCACGCACTGTGAGGCGGAGACTCTTGGAGCAAGGCCTGGTCTCAAGGGGGGCAGCAAAGAAGCCACTTCTCTCCAGAAAAACATCAGTGACAGACTGATATTCTGCACAAGGTACAGGGAGTGGACTGCTGAGGACTGGGGTAAAGTCATTTTCTCTGATGAATCCCCTTTTCGATTGTTTGGGACATCTGGAAAACAGCTTATTCGGAGAAGACGAGGTGAGCGCTACCACCAGTCTTGTCTCATGCCAACTGTAAAGCATCCTGAAACCATTCATGTGTGGGGTTGCTTCTCAGCCAAGGGAATCGGCTCTCTCACAGTCTTGCCTAAAACACAGCCATGAATAAAGAATGGTACCAGAATGTCCTCCGAGAGCAACTTCTCCCAACCGTCCAAGAGCAGTTTGGCGATCAACAATGCCTTTTCCAGCATGATGGAGCACCTTGCCATAAAGCAAAGGTGATAACTAAATGGCTCAGGGAACAAAACATAGAGATTTTGGGTCCATGGCCTGGAAACTCCCCAGATCTTAATCCCATTGAGAACTTGTGGTCAATCATCAAGAGACGGGTGGACAAACAAAAACCTACAAATTCTGACAAAATGCAAGCATTGATTGTGCAAGAATGGACTGCTATCAGTCAGGATTTGGTCCAGAAGTTGATTGAGAGCATGCCAGGGAGAATTGCAGAGGTCCTGAAGAAGAAGGGTCAACACTGCAAATATTGACTTGCTGCATTAACTCATTCTAACTGTCAATATAAGCTTTTGTTACTCATAATATGATTGCAATTATATTTCTGTATGTGATAAAAACATCTGACAAACACACATAAAAACCAGAGGGCAGCAGATCATGTGAAAATATAATATTTGTGTCATTCTCAAAACTTTTGGCCATGACTGTATATACTGTATGTACGGTATATATCGTGTCAGTATGCATTTATCTACTGAATGCAAGTTACACCTTGAACTTGTTATTCATGAAATGATAATGATGACCTATCCTCAGGACATCAGCGCTGGTTCGACTGCCGACACCCTTGCCGATCAGCTGTTCAAGGAAGCCGCCGAGCTCTGGTGAGAGAGGCAGGCTCCTGGCAGCTCATCAAGCACAGCGCCGTACATTGTATAGTGGCTGTGCTTGGTATTGCAGCTTATCCCCATTCACTTTAATGGGGCTGAGCTGCAACTAGGTCATGTGAGCGATGTATGGTGATGTCATAGGCCTAGGAAGAGACCGCTGCACTCACAAAGCGCTCAGCCTCTTCTAACTGCTGATCTCCAGGGGTCCCGGGTGTTGGACCCTCACCAATCTAATATTGATGACCTATCCTCATTTACAAGATAATGTTTTTAAGGGTGCGTTCACATCACCGTTTAGCTTTTCATTCTGCTGATCCGTCACAAGAAGAGAGAGCAAAAAAACAAAACAAGATTCTGTAAAAAAATAAAACGGATCTTGTTGCATCAGTTGTCATCCGTTTGAATTGTTTCCAGTTGAAATCCATTTTTTTAGACTGGGAAAAAAAGTCCTGAATGCAGAACTTTTGCTTCCCTCTAAAAAAATGGATCTCAGGTAGAAATGGCTCAAACGGATGACAACTGATGCAACAGGATCCTTTTTTTTTACAGGATCCTGTTTTTTCTTCTCTCTTCTTCTGACTGATCAGAAAAATGGAAAGCTAAACGTTCATGTGAAGGCCTAAGGCCTCATGCACACGACCGTATGTATTATGAGGTCCATAAAACACTGATCCGCAAAAAATACGGATGACGTCCGTGTGCATTCCGTATTTTGTGGAACGGAACAGCCGACCCCTAATAGAACAGTCCTATCCTTGTCCGTTATGAGGACAATAATAGGACATGTTCTATTCTTTTGTGGAACGGACATGTGGAAACAGAATGCACACGGAGTACCTTCCTTTTTTTTTGTGAACCCATTGAAATTAATTGTTCTGCATATGGTCAAAAAAAAAAAACGGAACGAACACAGAAATAAAATACGTTCGTGTGCATGAGCCCTAAGCAAAGCAAAGTAGATACAATGATTACTGATGACATCAGATTTGTCACGTAAATGATAAATCCTATTTCTTTTGAAGCCCTTCATTATACGGGCTGTATCTGTAAATGTAGAGATTACTTCCAATTTGTATTTCTTGCATAATTAACGGCGATAACATTCGCAAATATCAGGAAAACTCCAGACTACGTTGCCATACGGTGACCCACATAGTTTGCCTTTCTCTTTCTAAATACGATCGTCTTTCCACAACGGTCTGATTTCAGATATCTCATTATTGAGCACAATAATTAACATGATAAGTAAATATCATCTAATTTTGTAATTAGATGCTTGAATGCAGAGACACCATCTGCACATAGAGCCTAAAGCACAGACGGAGTTTTTTTTTCCTGCCATTCTAAAAGAAAATAAAGTTTGATGGCGAAATATATGATATGAAATACTGGGTCGTTACGAGAAGACAAAAAAAAGTGTTAAAAATGTTTTTTTATTTTTTTATTTGGCTCTTTGTGGTTTTCTTGAGCTGTTTCTTAAAGGACTCCTTTCTAAATGGTGGGTGATTTATGAAAAGTACTGTGAATAAATGGAGCAATGGCACATAGCAACCAATGAGATTGCAGCAATCATATTCTAAAGGGTCAATGAAATGTGAGATTGAGATAGATTTCTCTGTTGTTAATTCAAAGATGTTTATTCCCTATTCAATACTTTAGAGTTTTAAATAGTTTTTTTTTTTTTCGGTGGAACCTTCCAGTATTGACAGAATTGTTATGTCACCAATAAGTATTGTAATTATGAAATGTGACAATGAAATGTGAGATTGAGATAGATTTCTCTGTTGTTAATTCAAAGATGTTTATTCCCTATTCAATACTTTAGAGTTTTAAATAGGTTTTTTTTTTTCAGTGGAACCTTCCATTATTGACAGAATTGTTATGTCACCAATAAGTATTGTAATTATTTGACCTTTCTTCTTGTAGAATTGTTAGTAAACAAATATTTTAAGGTAAAAATGAGAGCTAAAATCTGGGGGAGTCGCTCCAATCTTTCTTTGCACTTCTTTTTATAAATGTACCCCCCCATACTACTAAATAAAACTGTCCGCACCACAAAAAAATAGAACAAGCTGGTTTGGAGCGGAGGCACGGACAGGAAGCACTCTGTAGTGCTTCCTTGGGGTTCCGATCTGTGCCTCCGTTCCGCACCGCATCTCCCGGATGCGGGCCACAATACAGGCGGGCAACGGCCGTGTGCATGAGGCCTAAGGTTGTTTCAGGTTGGCAATCTTTCCATCTGGGTGCTGTCTAGGATTACGGACAGCACTCAGACTGAATATTAACACTAGTGTTGATCGAATCAAAGTATCCGAAGTGGACTTTAATTTGCATTTCAGGATAGATGTGATTTGTTGCAAATCCGAATTTCCTCACGCTTCGTGTTAATGAATTTATTTATTTTCCTGGAAATGGTGGGAAAAAAATAATAAAAAACATTCTCACCTCATCCATTTGCACGCAAATAGTCTACCACAGCCATCTTGATTGAAGATACCACGTGAAATCTCATGGTATCCCGCTACATACAAAGAAATGCGCTTTGTGACTAAGTAGTTCATCACAAAGTGAATTTCTTTGCCAAATCAAATTTTCCATAACTTATCTTATCTCTCATTGACACATACAGTTGAACTGATACATTCACTGGGGCAATTTTCTGCACATACCATGTGAGTAGAATCCTATTGCCTCCGTCTGTGATTATATGAGTCCTGTTTCTCTTGCCCATTTATGAAGATGGCCTGAGAATCTTGCTACCCCTGCCCACTTATAAACACTGTGAGTTTTACTTCTCCTGTCCACAAAAGAGAAAGCCTGTGAGTCCTGTTTCCCCCACCCGCACATAGAGGAAGCCTGTGAGTCCTGTTTCTCCCACCCCTCATAGAGAAAGCCTGTGGGTCCTGCTTCCCTGCACACTCATAGAGAAAGCCTGTGAGTCCAGTTTCCCTTGTCCATTCAAAGAGAAAGACTAAGTAAATTTGGAATGCACCACACACTCAGATAAAGACTATGGAGGGAATTTATCACAAAGCTAATATTTTAAGTCAGTTTTGCTTGAGTCTGCGTTGGTTTACTTTATGCAGTATTTATCAAATGTCACAGGTTGTTTAATAAATTTGTCTAATTCTTGAACCTAACACTTTCATCTAGAAAAGCTACTCCAGTTTTCCTACTCCACTCTACAACTTGAGTGAGATTGCAACTTTTTAAAAAGTCTCAAGGATAATTCTGGAGTGAAGCTCATCAACATAGCTAATCACACCCAATTTTCATTCACACTGGAGTGAGTGTTTAAAAATGTAAAAAAATCATAAAAGTTTTGTGTGAGTGCAAAAAAGTTGCAAAAGCACTATTTTGAAAATTTTTGACCCCAGAATTCTGGAGTGAAGGAATGTTAAATCAGGGCCTGTGAGTCCTGCTTCCCCTGTGCACACAAAGAGTAAGCCGTGGAGACCTGAGACTCCCATCCACTCATAGAGAGAGTCAGCAAGTCCTGATTCCCCCACCAACTCATAGAGAAGGCCTGTGAGTCCTGTTTCGTCCACCCACTCATTGAGAAAGCCTGTGAGTCCTGCTTCTCCTATCCACACAAAGAGAATGCCTGTGAGTCCTGTTTTGTTGACCCACTCATTGAGAAAGCCTTGAGTCCTGCTTCCCTCGCTCACTCATAGAGAAAGCCTGTGAGTCCTGCTTCTCCCATTTACTCATAGAGAAAGCCTGTGAGTCCTGCTTCCACTGTCCACTCATAGAGAAAGCTGGAATAGATGCGGCCCCATTCACTTCCATGAGAGCAGGCAGCTCCGCAAAAAAAAAAAAAATAGAACATGTCCTGTTCTTGTCCGTAATAGTCAGCAATAACAGACAAGAATAGGAATTTTAACCGGGGTGCCTGGCCGTGTGTTCCAGAACACTCGCCGGGCGGCATCCATGGTATTGTGGATCCGCCTTACAGAAATCCAGAATTTTTTAGTGGGGTTAATAATTAAAGGAGTTGTTTAACGTCATATATGAGATTCTCCTAGCACCCCCTGTTTAGGAGTCATAGCAGAGAGCCAGCCGTCTACTGCACTATGTGATCAGCCATTCCTTTGTAGCATTCCCTAGTTTATTACCATATTGACTATTATTTAGAAACAGGAGTTGCAGTCATAAAAAGCCTTTGTAACTAATTTTTATATCTAAATTTCTTGTGGTGCTCGTTGTAGGGTTCCCATCACATTTACATAGTAAAAGAAAGAACGCCACCACTAAAAAACTTGTTCAAGATTTAGTCAATAGCGCTGTAGATGTTTCTTTTACCAACTAATTTTTCTAACTATTTTAACCTATTCTTTCCAAGTCATCCCAGAACTCTCTTTATATGTACTGATAATGTATAGAATGTAAAGAACATATAGTTCTGTTCATTCTGAGCCTCCAAGATCACAAATGGAAAGCTACAAATTAGGCACTCCGGATCCTTAGAACTAGAGGAGAAGATGAATACAATGGAATATGTCAGCCTACCTACCAAGTGCCAACAGTCCAACAGTTGGGGGACTGCCTGAGTTCACTAAAGGGATGTAGCTTAGGCTACTTTCACACTAGCGTTTTTGCTGGATCCGGCAGGGTTAAAAAAAATGCTTCCATTACTAATAATACAACCGTCTGCATCTGTTATGAATAGATCCGGTTGTATTATCATTAACATAGCCAAGACGGATCCGTCATGAACTCCATTGAAAGTCAATGGGAGACGGATTCGTTTTCTATTGTGTCAGAGAAAACAGATCCGTCCCATTGACTTGCATTGTGGGTCATGACAGATCCGTCTTGCTCCGCATCCCAGGATGGAAAGAAAACAGCAGCATGCTGCTCTCCAGTATGGGAACGGAACAGAATGCTTTTTGGAGCGCTCCGTTCTGTTCAGTTACATTTTGTCCCCATTGACAATGAATGGGGACAAAACTGAAGCATTTTTTTCCGGTATTGAGACCCTATGACGCTAGTGTGAAAGTAGCCTTATGCAGATAGACAGTTTTGGGGTATTTCTGTGTAGAATTGGGGAGGTTTAAAATGCACCTTATTTAGTATTCAAATGTTAGGAGGCATGTGCCTAAGTGACAACCTCGATGGGCATTGTAATCATTAGTGGTTGTCACTCAGTGCCAACCATTATACGGGACAAAGGTAAATCAGAAATGCAATAAAAGAATACCTCAGCAGTTTCCATTTTTATAGATTTTCATGACAAAGCCTTTTCATCTACTGTCGTGGTGCAGAGGAGTTGACATTTGAACTTTATATGGAAATGGCTCTCAGTTTACAAGACCTCAGCCTAAGTGATGTGGACAGCGGGTGCTATGCCGGTATTGAAGCATATGCTGCAGTTCCTTGCCGGCTCAGGATGAAGGCTTGTTTAATGCAAGAGCTGTGAACGCTGGAGATGGTCGGATAATTGCAGGTCCCTGTGGGTTTCGGATACGTGGATGTACAGTCGTCCAGCTAATGCTGTGCATAGTCTTCAGCCTGGTTCTTCCCAGGACATGACAGAACAAAGGCTGGTGAAAATGACAAAGCATTGTACAACATATAGCTATATCGTGTCTTCATCAAACGAGTTCTGGGTTATTAATTTATGGCTGTTCTGTTATATTTAAGGGTCACGTGCGACCCGTTGTACAATGCGGTCTCAGGGGTTTGCACAACATTTGGCCATCTACCAGAAATGCAGAGTATTGTCTATGTGCTCTACAATACAATGTAATCAGTCACAGTTGAAGGGGTTTTCTAGGACTAACTTATCGATGACCCTTCCTTAAAATTAGAGATGAGCAAATCAATTCTATTTGAGGATAAATCAAGGTGGATCTGAATCGAAACTTTTGGTGATTTGATTCCAGCTAATTTTGGTACGAGATAGAGAAGAAAAAAAATCTAAACTGATAAACAAGAGAGACAAATATACTGTATTTTTCGCTTTATAAGATGCACTTTTTTCCCCCAAAGTGGGTGAAAAATGGCTGTGCGTCTTATAAAGCGAACACTAGTATGTATTAGGTGTCGGGAGCAAAGTACTGCAAGTGCTTGTTATACTCGCCCTCCCTATCTTCCAGGCCAGCGCTTCACTGTACTGACCGCATACAATGTCCGGATGTAGTGTGCGCACTATGACCTGACGCTGCACGCAGTCAGGTGACTAAGCAGCGCAGACCAGGAAGACGGGGAGCGTGACTTCTGCCGGAGGTGGAGAGGAGCAGCGGTGCAGGACAGGGAAGAGACATTTTTTAATTTTTATCTGATCTGAGGTCTGATGATGAGGGCTGTTTGGGGGTCTGATGGGGGTCTGAGTGGGCTGATCTGAGGTCTGATGGGGTCTAACAATGAGGACTGATTGGGGGTCTGATGGGGGTCTGAGTGGACTGATCTGAGGTCTCATGGGGTCTGAGTGGGCTGATCTGAGGTCTGATGGGGTCTAACAATGAGGACTGATTGGGGGTCTGAGTGGACTGATCTGAGGTCTCATGGGGTCTGAGTGGGCTGATCTGAAGTCTGATGGGGGTCTCAGTGGGCTGATCTGAGGTCTCATGGGGTTCTGACAATGTGGGCTGATCTGAGGTCTGATGAGGGTCTGACATTGAGGGCTGATCTTAGGTTTGATGGGGGTCTGACAAGGTGGGCTGATATAAGGTCTGATGGGGTCTGACAAGGTGGGCTGATTTGAGGTCTGATGTGGGTCTGACGTGGAGGGCTGATGTGATGCCCTGATAAGGGAGTCAGATGTGATGTCCTGATATGGGGGTCTGATTTGATCCTGATATTTTTGGGGGCCTGATCTGATGTCCTGATATTTATGTGGGGTCTGATCTGAGGATATGATATGAGGTCTGATGAAAAATATTTTTTTCTTATTTTCCTCGTCTTAAATCTGGGGTGAGTTTTATCATTGGATGCGTCTTATAAACCGAAAAATACGATAAGTTCTAAGAGATCTCAAAGTGCCGTTCATAGATGTTCAGGCCACTTAGAGCACTTTCATTTGGGTAGAATCTATTTGGATCTGGTCTAATGAAATTTTTGAATGATCTGCACATCTCTACTTAGAATAGCTCATCAATATCAGAATGGTGGGGGTCAGACTCCCACTAGAACCCTGGCGATCAGCTTATTTTTGGCAGGGGGAGGTCAACAATCTGACTCCATCGATTTGATATCCTAAGGATACAGTAGGACATCAATAAGTTAGTCGTCAAAAGCCCGTTTAAAGCCTCTGCTACAAGCTCCAGTAATCACTATATAATCCCCACAGCAGTGCTTATGATTTCTACCCTGGTAGTTACTGTAAGGATTTAAGAATCAATTCTAAAATAATTGAAATTGTTACAAATTTCACAACTATTTGTTACAAAGCAAAGCTGAATTTTTTTATTTGTTTCTGACGAATTGTGTAAACCGGCGCACAGTGCCATTTTACTGTGCATGTTGGTGAGCAAAACCACTAGGGAGGAAGAAGAAGGATGGTCACATGACACTGGGAGGAATTTTAGGGGGGAGGGGTTCACCCTGTTTTGCTTAGAGGCTGACATACAGCCAGGATCAGCCAATTAGGGGGGCAGCAGGTAGGGAGGTGCCTGTGCAGAACGAGCCGAAAGACATTCTGCATTGTACTTATGACCTGGAAGGATCATGTGCTGTGGCTCTGCCTGCCAAACATCAGACGATTGTTAAATTGTGATAGGGACGGTATAAGAAGATTATAGGGAGAGAAAAGAAGATATATTTTGGAATTTGGGGAATATTAGGGAGTCTGTTTGTAATTAGTAGTGATGATCGAGCACTAAGGTGTTCGTATGCTCGTGTGCTCTGGCCGAGCACTCAGGGGTGCTCGAGTGCTCGGCCGAGCACCCGAGCATAATTGAAGTCTATGGGAGTAAACCAGGCACCCCCTGCTCGGAAGAGTGCCCCAAATTTAAAAAAAAACACACACAGACATACTTACCTTCCCTGGCAGCTCCCGACCTGCTCCAGCAGTAAGACGGCGTGCAGAGTGGCCATTTTTACCACAGCGCCACCTGCTGGACGGGAGGAGGGAGCTGCAGGGAAAGGTAAGGACGGATCCGTTTACTAGTGTGTCACACCAAACGGATCCATCCCCATTGACTTGCATTGGGGTCATGACGGATCCGTCTAGGGGACTCGAGCTTTGCGCTCGAGTACACTTGGTGTTCGGCCGAACACCGAGTGCACCCGAGCGTAGGCATGCTCGGCCGAACTCGCTCAACACTAGTAATTAGACATCTCAGTGTGTTATAGCCGTTTTTAATAATTTTACAGCAATAAAAATCATAATAATATGGCAATCAAAACACTATTACCATAGTCGTGTTACTGAGCACGTACATTGCTGCTAGATATGGGGTGGAAAGGGTATCGCAGCAATATGCATATTTCACATCAGCAACACAAATTATAACAATGTTACTGAAGACAACTGCATCAAAGCATTTAGTTCAAAAGATGTCTGGCATCACTACAAAGAAACACTTTGACATTGTCTCACATGTGTTTTAGGGAAGGGTTGGTATTGCTGCTTCAGTTAAGAAAGTTTAGTTCGAACATGTTTCACTGCAAAAATTGCACTATTACCATTGTAAATTGTCAAAACTAGTGGGCAGTGTGTGGAGGGGGAGATATGGTACATTTAATTGTAACTCTGTCTTTAAATTACAGGAAAAACATATTTAGCAATTTTGCTAGTACTATTAATCTGTGTGTAACAACCCTGTGACTTTTCATAGGCCTCATAATAAAATGTCTGGAAAACTGAAGAGTTGAAACCGAAAGACCCATACTCTGTTCTCCCACAGTCATTATGTGGGTAGTAGCAGGACTAGCCATCCAGCTAGTAGTAGTAATAGTAGTAGTAGTGGCACTTGTAGCCATGGTGGTGGGGATAGGGGCAATGGTAGCAAAAGTGCCACTCAGGGGAAAAGAGCAGGGGATCGGGAGGGTGGTCAAGGAGACCATAATGGCATATCATAGTGGGCTAAAAGTGTCAGGAAGGGTGAGGACTATGACAATGATTGTATTTTAGACCTAGAAGCCGGAACAGGGTGCTGAGGTGACATCAGAGGAGGAGGGTTGTGGCAGCAGCAGCAGCAATAAAGCAGAGGTAACATACAATGAGAACCTCCAAAAACTGGCAGGGCCGAATCTACTTCTATTATGGTCAGCTCAGGAACTGGTGATTCCGCTAGATCTGCTCAAGAAAATCCGATATGGCATCTCTTTCTCTGGATGGCACAAAAAGGCAGGCCGTGTGCAAGATCTTCTTGTCTAAAATAAGCCGTGAGCATTCAAACACAAACGTAGGTGCCAGGGCTCTATTGCAGCATATGTAGCGGCGTCACTGGATCCTGTGGGAAAATAGTACTAGCCAGCTTTTGGAATCAGAACAACTCTGCCCTCCTTCTCCTGGTCTTCTTTGTAGCCAGCCCATATCCCCTAGCACTACAGTGTCCTTGTTATCATCATCAGTTGCTGCTGAACGCCTTAGTTGTGAAAATTGTGGCACACTTCCGTGCCTTCATCCAAATAAAATTTTTCTGGGCCGTATTTTTCTACCTGCTGTTTGTTGAACTTCTGGTCAGGCAAGCATGAGTAAAAATTGTCTCCTTGTTACACAAATGTGGCGTACTTCCACGCCTTCACCCACATTTTAGTCACCACCTTACAGCTGTCTGCTGCTATAAGTAGCAGCTAGTTCAGTTTGCTAATTGTTACATGATGGAAAAGATTTTTCCACTGCCGCAGCACCACTTATTTTGACAACATTACTTTTTTCAAAATGCACGAGGCATGAATCCATGAAGATTTTCACACTCCTTCGGCTGTGACAGATGAATAGATATGCCATTGCTGTTGGTGCCCCAACATGGCATTGCCGCTGTCTGCCTGCCTACCATCATGTTCTGTACCACATGGCTGCTGCTACTGCCATCATGCCACTGTCACTGTCTGCCTGGTCACCATCATGTTCTATACCATATAGCTGCTGCTGCCATCATGTCACTACATCTGTCTGCCTACCTACCATCATCTTCTGTACCCGCCACCACTGCACCTGCTATTCCCTGCTGCAAATCACTACTGCCACTACCATTACCATTGCACAGTTGCCACTACTACTGCTACTACAACCCCAAACTGTCACGCTTATAAATACCAGCATAATGCATGAGTTTTGTATGCTTGCGTAAAACAAGTTACTTTTTCTTGTGTCAATTTACGCTTGTGTGTGTATAAATACAGGCAGGCATTCTGCCCCCTTTAAGGCATAATTTATGGAAGCTTGTACAGAACAAGCCACTGTTGTGTGTGTATAAACAGGGGAAGGAATCTGCCTCCATTGGGGAATCATTTTCAGACGCTTGGTCCCAACATGCCACTGTTTTTTCCCTATAACACTGTGTATGTTTGAACACCATCTGTTTCCACTAAGGCACAATTTTTGGAAGTTTTCTAATCTAAAAAAGCTTAACGCATGCAATAGTGCAGTGTGTTTTTAAACACCGTCAACCATGCCTTTAGGCCCCTTTCACACGAGCGTCACGGATTAGGTCCAGATGCGTTCAGGGAAACTCGCACCATTTTGCAAGGAAGTTCAGTCAGTTTTGTCTGCGATTGCGTTCAGTTGTTCAGTTCATTTTGATGCATTTTTCACGCGCGTGATAAAAAATCTGAAGGTTTATATACAACATCTCTTAGCAACCATCAGTGAAAAACGCATTGTACCCGGACTTGCTTGCGGATGCAATGCGTTTTTCACGCAGCCCCATTCACTTCTATGGAGCCAGGGCTGCGTGAAAAACGCAGAATATAGAACATGCTGCAATTTTCACGTAGCGCAGAAGTAATGCGTGAAAAAAAACGCTCATGTACACAGACCCATTGAAATGAATGGGTCAGGATTCAGTGCGGGTGCTATGCATTCACGTCACGCATTGCACCCGCGCGGAAAACTCGCTCGTGTGGAAGGGGCCTTACCCTTGGCTATGTATGGTAGTGTCACTCTGATATTATTTGGGACTGCTGTCATTGTGAGGGTGCTATATACCAATTGTCAGGGCCATTGGACCAACTTTGATTTGTTTAGAATCGATTCAGGCAAAAATCACATTTTTTCAAAGATTTGACTAATCGGACATGAAACAAATTTCAAGAAATTTTCTCATCTATAAGTTACTCCCCATGTACCCAAGTATATGCATCTATGTATGTATAATACTGTTGGCCGATGGGGTCTTGCTCGTCATCCTGGCTCTTGATTACAGGTAGCACAGAGCACAGAACAGTAATTTCAGGTAAATGGAGATCATATGTCAGTAGTTAATGCCAGCTGGCGTTACAGCAGTTCACTTTCCAGCAGAGTGTTTGGCAGTCGATATACACAGGGGTAACAGAGGTGCACACCGTCATTTTAATTACCAGCTAGCAGACAAAAATCACTAATCGATATACGCAGCAGTTACACAAGTACAGCCGTTGAGCAGCGGTGGCTTTCAGAATACATCAAACACAATGTCCAGCAGGAGGGATCCACAGCGATGCTGGCAGGAGTTTGGTATGTACTTAATCTTTAGACCCTTTCGTGTTAACCTCGCGGCTTCTTTCCATTACCTTTGCCAATGGAAATTATGATAATCATGCTTTACGTCGTAGGGGAATCTACAGAAATATGTTTGAGACTTGCTAAAGGAGTTACAATTCTCATTTGTAGACATGTCATAATAGTAATCAGTCGGTCCTAGTCCACACCATCACACCCCCTCCTCCAGTTCAGGACTGTATTACCTAGCACTTGATTATGGATAGAAACGTAGAGGGGTTCATACTGTCTATGGGAGGGTGATGGTGACAAAGTGAAGTGCGCCCCCTCCTTCTACTAGCTCCATATGTAGCTCCATTGGTTACCTCTTATATTTACATTTCCCGACATCTAGATATTCTTGGAACATACTGTACTGGTTTTCCTTGAGGAGATCCAGCAGGTGCAGGCAATGCAACCTGGGAAAAAAGTATGCAAATGAACCAAAAGGAAGAAAACTGACTCTATGGTGCCACCTATTGGTAGATACCCATTATGTCAATGTCTCATTCATGAGCCTTGAAACATGGCTAGAGATATTGGCAAAACCAGAGACACCCTTCTGTAGACCTCTGTTTCTGAGTTCTTGTTCCTCATCAGTATGAAGTTCTCGTTGACTGAGTGAGTTGCCTTTGAAGCAGCTCTTGGATGGTACTGGATCTCCACAAGCTAATAATAAGTGGCACAAGAAAGACAGCTTTCTTCTTTCTGGAGGAGAGAGAGTTTGGATGCCTGTACAATGATGGGTAGGGATCAGTGCCCCTATTCTCCAACCGCACAACTGTTTCTACCTACTTGGATGATCTGCCCTAAATGGCAGCCCCCAACTTGGCGATGGTCCCTGTTCTAGCTAAGTGCAGTGGAAAATAGAAATAAGAGACAAATCAAGACAGAACCTAGGACAGACAACACAGGCAGAGGCAGCTTGCCAAGAGTAAAGCAGGATAAGATCAAAAATCTGAGACTAACGTTAAACAAGAGTATGTTACCAAAGCATAGCACAATACCAGAAAGGGGCCAATGCCAGAAAGTCATGTCAGATACCGATTCAGAAGTCAGAGGCAGAATGTCAGCCATCCAGGAGTCCAAAATGAAAATGCAACTAAGTAAAAATGAGAAAACCAAAAAGCAGCATGCTTTTAGTGCAATTCCTCTCTGGCACCAGCAGAGGACGTATGGTGGCAGGTTGGATGGCAGCAGCCACAGACCTCAGCGCTGGACCCTGGACAGGTAAGTTGTTGACAGGTACACACAAAATCCATAATAGATTGCATGTAAAACACAGCAATTCAAGAACCCAATAGTACCTCCAAGTCTGGGTTATGACATATACAGACTTTCTTGATGTTGAGCATTATCACTGTCTAACATTGAATCAGCAATGACCAGATTACATAATTAAAGCTTTTCTTCTTGCTATTTTTTAGTCATTATTCACTGGTGCTGATGAATACATTACAATATCTCCATAAAGGAAATTCATTTACATATAGTCTGTGTATAGGGAAAGCATTAGCATTGTTTCCTCTCTTCAATATTTTCGTCTCTGTCAGGCAGGTAATCACAAAAAAAAAATCCACTCAAGGAAGAGGGACGATAACTGGATCTGCTTGTGGAGAGTGAGTTCCATGTTCACCCTGACTCAGGGCATAACATTTCTGTCCATCCAATACAGGAGTGTGAGGAGTCCATCCTGGTTTTCTACCCAGTTGTGTATTGTTTTGGGGTTCACCAGCCCTTGTAGGGGGAAATGTAATGTTATTTCATATCATTAATTATATGAGGAGGGAAGATGATGGTCCATGTTGTTTCCCCAGACTGTGGCCACCATGGCACTGTGTGATGAAGTGTCCACATATGCCAAGTTGGTGGAGGTTCAGAAGTGGCCAATGTGTACAATGTGGTACAACAAGAGTGTAAGAGTACCATCTTCCCCACGTGGTTGGCACTTAAGCATAAATAAAGTAGGTCTCTAAAGGCCATGTTGATAAAGTCAGGGAAGGGCATTGCTCAGGCAGCCCAAGTAGCCACACACATGTATTCGGTCCAGAGATCAATTTCAGCTCAGTTCCCAGCATCTTATTTATGTGTCTGTTCTTCTGCCATTGTTCACAGTTTCTAACCCTGCACAGAATTCAGCTTTGATTGGAGCAAACAGGAACAGGAAGCTACACTTGTGACTTCCTTCCTGTCTCTAAAGAGAAAAAAAAATCACAACAATCACAAGAAATTGATAAGCATTTTGGAGTACCAAAATACTAAACACAATATGGCCTAATAATCTAGAACATAATATATTATAATCTTGAACAGGGAACAGGATATGGCCTTGGAATTATATTCAGCACAGCAGTTCCTTGCCCAACCTATAAGGGCATAACTTAAAGATCTAGGAATGATTTAGCATGGATAGTCTCACCTTTTACACTTTGTACTAACACCCCTATTAGTACGTTTTCCTATGAACCTGTCACGAACAGGCAAATGTGTGGGAACCATGAATAAATTATATTTATTTCTGCTAACCAGTTGTTTCGGGCAGTAGGTGAGCACCCACTGTATCAAGAGACTGGTTTGGCTTAGGGCTAACTTTAAGGGTGTTGCCCTGGAAGACCCTTGTTTTTTACCCTTTAACCCCTATACAAGAATGTGATCTTTGCTGCAGGGGAACTGCCAAGCTGTTACCTCTTGAGATAGTCCTGGTGTGGTTAGCAGCTGACCCATGGGGTCAAAGACTCTGGTGCGAAGCACTGAGGGATCAGGGAATGAGTGTAGTCTAGAGATGGGCCACGGTCAGGTCAGGGAGCATACTAGCGGATCCAAGAAAGTCTAGGGTCAGGCAATGGAGAAATACGAGGAAATGGCTAAGGTCAGGACAAGTAAAAGAGAATCAGAGTCAGTAGTCAGGCAGATCTGTACACAAGTAATCAAACAGATAATTACACATTTAACCTGTTAACTATAGACTAGAAACCTAAAGGTCAGGCACTCTCCCCTTCTCCCTTGGGGAAGGTATCTTATATGCCCTGGGGTAGCCAGCCATATGCTGGGGATGAATTTGGATGTACACGCTGGCCCTTTAAAAGTGACAATCGTTTATAATAGACAGGAGGCCATTGCACAGGATGAGGCATGCAGGCAACACCCTGCAAAAGACACTGGGTCAGCAGCTGGGTATGGCACTGGCTAGCAGGGAAGCAGGATTGGGCTGCCAGTGAGACAGGAGGGCCGCCTGAGTGAGTAGCAGCGGGGCAGCAGCTGGCATGGGATCCCTGCCCAACACCAGTCTTTATGGGAATTATTATGTTAATATGAGCATCAGCCAAAGTTTAGTAATTATGTTTTAATCCCTTTTAGAGTTATTGCCGTTCTTCTGCTTGATTCCAATGACCACATTTGTTGTTAATCTTTGCATCAACTTCTCAGGAACTACCTTATTTTTCGGTTAGTTACGCACTTTTCCCCCCCAAAAAATGATTTATGGTCTGAATACTAATGATCTCTTCCATTATGAAATCGGGGCGCTGGCTGTACTCACCTCCCCTGGTCTTCCCCCTGTGGTGAAGTGATGGAGCTGTGAGTCCTGGATATGTGACACCGCCCGAACAAGCGAGGTTTTTGAAGTTTGAAGTGTTTTTTTTTTGGCTGATAGGATCTGATTGGAGGTTCTGATCTGAGTCTGATTGTGGCTAGGGGGCTGTGGGGTCCCATCTGAGGATAATTGGGATGATTGGGAGTCTGATGGGGGCTGGAGAGTCTGGTGGGGGGCTGATCTGAGGCTGATATAGGCTGGAGGGGTCTGATGGGAGATTGAGGAGTCTGACTAAGTTGGGGGTCTTATCTAGGGTCTGACGAAGAATAGGGTCTGATTTGAGAATCTTATGAGAATTGGGGGTCTGATGAGGGTTTAATCTGAGGTCTGATGAAGAATAGGGGTCTGATTTGGGGGTCTTTTCTGAGGCATGATCAAAAAATGTTTTTCTTATTTTCCTCCTCCAAATCTTAAGTGCTTCTTATAGTCCAAAAAATTTGGTAACAGTCATCTACCATATTGTTGCTATGTTCTTTCAGTGACATTTGCTACGCTGCTCATTCAAAGGTGACAACCAACATGGCTGTACCTTCTATTGTCTTTTGGCCGCCACTACATAACAGAGGATGCCAGTTTTCTATGTTGTGCTCTAGTTAATGCTGAGAATTCATTGATGCGTTACTTTCACACAACACTGCAGAAGCTTTGAAACTATATTCAGCATTGCTCAGCATTAAATAAGGAAACCCTGAGGCAATGAACAGAATACCCATTAAGAAAGACAATGGAAAGTTTATGTTAAGGTAACGGGAAAACATTATAAATTAATTCATCTTTGGTTATACTAAAGGTTCGGAGAAAGGAATGTAATAGAAAGTTTTTTTTTAATTTTGTTTTGCTAACAATTATTGTTTTGCCAACAATAATTGTCACCCCCATTCCTTTCCTTCCCACACTCCACTGCTGATTGATAAAACCAAATAATTACTTTGTTCTAGAAATCAATGGGAGATTGGTTATTGGTGGCTTATTCTAGCAGTAGATGAAGAACCTTGTAAGATCCTGATCAAGAGTTCCACGTCATTGGTTACACAGAAGATCATACTTTCTTCATACAAAAGTGGCACAAAACTCTTGATACTTTTCTCATAGAAGGCACAGAAAGCTTGGTGGTTGCAATGTACTCCAGGCTGTGTTATTATGCTTGATGGTTACTGGACCTTCTAGAACTTTACTGGACAGTTCTATAAACAATTGAGTAATAACTTTGGACAGGTAAATGTTCACGCCACACAGACCTCAGAAAACGTGTTTGCCTTCACAGTGTTTTCTAGAAATTGACAGAGTTAAAAGACAAAGTCACTCCTACACCAGGCCCTGAGAGCACTTCCTCAATTGAACCCTCCTACAACTTTTGTTCAGTCTATTACACTACAAGACTGAACCATGCAGGCCACACCTGCAGAGCACCAACCTAATGTTACACCCAACTTCTGGCTTTGTGTTTGCCCTGATTGCCACTGTCGCTACCACTGCCCCTACTGCCACCACTCTGCCCACAGGTGCCTCTACTATTACTACCAACACCACTATGCATGGGGTCCCTTGCCTCCCCATCAACTTCCTCCATGGGGCAGTCCAAATGCTGACTGCTTTCACACAAGTCATCAGCAGAGATACTCTCTTGACTACTCGCCAGAGTGCATAGTGCAGTTATGTTGCCTCTTCTTAGGAGAAAAGAAGGCACCCCACTAGGAGGGGGTAATATTGAGGTGTTTTCACCGAGATTTAAAACAATATCCTATGGATTGTAAAACACGCGTTGTACACTTGTATTGCTATTTTTGCACCCCACACCAACACTTGAACTTTCTGGAGTGTCCCTGTCGCAGATTTTGGACTATTATTTCAGGTGTTTTCACTGAGATTTAAAATGGTATCCTCTAGATTGAAAAGCACGCATTGTACTGTTATATTGAGATTATTCCTCCCACAGAAACACTTAAACTGTGCAGGCACTGTCGACATGAGTTTTTTTCAGTCATGAATAATGGAAAACAATGGAACATTAAAACATTATATATGTCCATAGACATGTATTAGAATGGAGCAAAACGGAATGCCTCTTAAAAGTTTCCGTTATAACTGAATTCTTAGCGTTGGTGAGAAACCGCCGTTACAAATATTGTGTAAAAGGAGGGGAAAATGCTTCTTATTTTAGCTGTGCTTTAGTATTGCTTTTACTTGAATTATTTTAGGGGCTGTATTCACACTGTGTTTCATCAAGCATTTTCCATAGGGCCTCATTTAACCGCCGGGGACAAAAGAGTGTCCTCTTGGCCTCCATTGGGCAGGTACGCGTCAGTATATTTTTTTCTGCTGTATGAAATGGACAGTCTGATGTGACATTCCATACAGAGGCATACTACAATAAAAGTTTACTGCTTGATATATAGTTTCTAGAGATGAGCGAGTAGTGATCAATCGAGCTGGTATTCGATCGAATACTACGCTATTCGGCGTACTCGATTTCATTCGAGTATAACGGCGATGGCGCACTTAGAATTCGTTTCCCCTCCCACCTTCCCTGGCGCTCTTTTTCCACCATGCAGGGGGGGTATGACAGGCACGCTGAGCACGTTGGCAGCGCGAAAACGGCGTCTACATGGATTGGCTGGAAAAACCATGTGACCTCGAATATTAAAAACTCAGCTCTTCCTGCTCGTACGCATATGCTGCGTGAACTTAGTCAGGGACAGAGGCTGGAGAAGGGAGAGACAGGTTTTAGCTGTTGGACAGGCAGGAGCGTGATTAAAAGCCCTTATCAGGGCTACTATAGTGCAGTACAGTGATAGCTTTACTACAATATAGACTTTACAGAGAACGGCTGCTGTATTCAGGGATAGCTGCTGGAGTAGGGACAGAGAGAGGCATTAGTGGTGTATTAGGTGCTCTGCTACATACCAAACTATTTTTGGCACTACTGCTGTGTACCTTGAACTATAAAATATATAGGCCTTATAATTGGCAACTGTACTGTGCGTTCTCTTGCAAACTAATTTAAATACCTGGTGTTAATACCCACCGTCTGAACAGTTAGTACACGGCTGTGTACCTTGAACTATAAAATATATAGGCCTTATAATTGGCAACTGTACTGTGCGTTCTATTGCAAACTAATTTAAATACCTGGTGTTAATACCCGCCGTCTGAACAGTTAGTACACGGCTGTGTACCTTGAACTATAAAATATATAGGCCTTATAATTGGCAACTGTACTGTGCGTTCTCTTGCAAACTAATTTAAATACCTGGTGTTAATACCCACCGTCTGAACAGTTAGTACACGGCTGTGTACCTTGAACTATAAAATATATAGGCCTTATAATTGGCAACTGTACTGTGCGTTCTCTTGCAAACTAATTTAAATACCTGGTGTTAATACACACCGTCTGAACAGTTAGTACACGGCTGTGTACCTTGAACTATAAAATATATAGGCCTTATAATTGGCAACTGTACTGTGCGTTCTCTTGCAAACTAATTTAAATACCTGGTGTTAATACACACCGTCTGAACAGTTAGTACACGGCTGTGTACCTTGAACTATAAAATATATAGGCCTTATAACTGGCAACTGTACTGTGCGTTCTCTTGCAAACTAATTTAAATACCTGGTGTTAATACACACCGTCTGAACAGTTAGTACACGGCTGTGTACCTTGAACTATAAAATATATAGGCCTTATAATTGGCAACTGTACTGTGCGTTCTCTTGCAAACTAATTTAAATACCTGGTGTTAATACACACCGTCTGAACAGTTAGTACACGGCTGTGTACCTTGAACTATAAAATATATAAGCCTTATAATTGGCAACTGTACTGTGCGTTCTCTTGCAAACTAATTTAATACCTGGTGTTAATACACACCGTCTGAACAGTTAGTACACGGCTGTGTACCTTGAACTATAAAATATATAGGCCTTATAATTGGCAACTGTACTGTGCGTTCTCTTGCAAAATAATTTAAATACCTGGTGTTAATACCCACCGTCTGAACAGTTAGTACACGGCTGTGTACCTTGAACTATAAAATATATAGGCCTTATAATTGGCAACTGTACTGTGCGTTCTCTTGCAAAATAATTTAAATACCTGGTGTTAATACACACCGTCTGAACAGTTAGTACACGGCTGTGTACCTTGAACTATAAAATATATAGGCCTTATAATTGGCAACTGTACTGTGCGTTCTCTTGCAAACTAATTTAAATACCTGGTGTTAATACCCACCGTCTGAACAGTTAGTACACGGCTGTGTACCTTGAACTATAAAATATAAAGGCCTTATAATTGGCAACTGTACTGTGCGTTCTCTTGCAAACTAATTTAAATACCTGGTGTTAATACCCACCGTCTGAACAGTTAGTACACGGCTGTGTACCTTGAACTATAAAATATATAGGCCTTATAATTGGCAACTGTACTGTGCGTTCTCTTGCAAAATAATTTAAATACCTGTTGTTAATACCCACCGTCTGAACAGTTAGTACACGGCTGTGTACCTTGAACTATAAAATATATAGGCCTTATAATTGGCAACTGTACTGTGCGTTCTCTTGCAAACTAATTTAAATACCTGGTGTTAATACCCACCGTCTGAACAGTTAGTACACGGCTGTGTACCTTGAACTATAAAATATAAAGGCCTTATAATTGGCAACTGTACTGTGCGTTCTCTTGCAAACTAATTTAAATACCTGGTGTTAATACCCACCGTCTGAACAGTTAGTACACGGCTGTGTACCTTGAACTATAAAATATATAGGCCTTATAATTGGCAGCTGTACTGTGCGTTCTCTTGCAAACTAATTTAAATACCTGGTGTTAATACCCACCGTCTGAACAGTTAGTATACGGCTGTGTACCTTGAACTATAAAATATATAGGCCTTATAATTGGCAACTGTACTGTGCGTTCTCTTGCAAACTAATTTAAATACCTGGTGTTAATACCCACCGTCTGAACAGTTAGTACACGGCTGTGTACCTTGAACTATAAAATATATAGGCCTTATAATTGGCAACTGTACTGTGCGTTCTCTTGCAAACTAATTTAAATACCTGGTGTTAATACACACCGTCTGAACAGTTAGTACACGGCTGTGTACCTTGAACTATAAAATATATAGGCCTTATAATTGGCAACTGTACTGTGCGTTCTCTTGCAAACTAATTTAAATACCTGGTGTTAATACCCACCGTCTGAACAGTTAGTACACGGCTGTGTACCTTGAACTATAAAATATATAGGCCTTATAATTGGCAACTGTACTGTGCGTTTCTCTTGCAAACTAATTTAAATACCTGGTGTTAATACACACCGTCTGAACAGTTAGTACACGGCTGTGTACCTTGAACTATAAAATATATAGGCCTTATAATTGGCAACTGTACTGTGCGTTCTATTGCAAACTAATTTAAATACCTGGTGTTAATACCCACCGTCTGAACAGTTAGTACACGGCTGTGTACCTTGAACTATAAAATATATAGGCCTTATAATTGGCAATTATAATTGGCCTTATAATTGGCTTTTATTCCGGTAGAGGAGAGGACGAATCGATTGCTGGAATACCAGAGGGAACTCGTGCAGAACATGATGGAGATTTTCCCACCCACCATCGCTGGCGGCAGAGAGGAGAGGGTCTCCCAGAGTCCCTCAACATCGATCAGGCCCACAGCCACCAGGGGAACACTCTCCAAGGTGTGGGATACGTTCATGGCACCCCCTCGTGCAACTTCCATCACTGCGGGGCCCGCTATCAGCAGGAGGGACAAGTATCGGCGGATGTTGCGGGAGTACCTGGCAGACCGTACCCCTGTCCTCCCCGATCCCTCGGCGTCCTACACTTACTGGGTCTCCAAGTTGGACACGTGGCTGGAACTGTCCCTGTACGCCTTGGAGGTGCTTGCCTGCCCTGCCGCCAGCGTGCTATCAGAAAGGGTGTTCAGCGCAGCCGGGGGCATTATAACCGATAAGCGCAGCCGCCTGTCAACCGACAGTGCCGACAGGCTGACGCTAATCAAAATGAACAGCAAGTGGATTGACCCGGACTTTGCTTCTCCAACAGTGGAAAGCAGCCAAAAGTGAAGTGCCATCTGTATGAAGTGCCATTTCCTCCTCCACCTTCTCCTCCTCCTCCTTAACCGCCGTAGAATTGCTCCGTAAATAAGAAAAATTTATATATTTATGGCTCACCTCTTGGGCCTCCACAAAATTTTTAAGAGGTCTCACCTCTTGGGCCTCCACAAAATGTTTAAGAGGTCTCACCTCTTGGGTCTCCACAAAATGTTTAAGAGGTCTCACCTCTTGGGCCTCCACATAATTTTTAAGAGGTCTCACCTCTTGGGCCTCCACATAATTTTTAAGAGGTCTCACCTCTTTAGCCTCCACACAATTTTTAAGACGTCTCACCTCTTTAGCCTCCACACAATTTTTAACAGGTCTCACCTCTTGGGACTCCACAAAATTTTTAACAGGTCTCACCTCTTGGGCCTCCACAAAATTTTTAACAGGTCTCACCTCTTGGGCCTCCACAAAATTTTTAACAGGTCTCACCTCTTGGGCCTCCACATAATTTTATCAAGGTCTCACCTCTTGGGCCTCCACAAAATTTTATCAAGGTCTCACCTCTTGGGCCTCCACAAATTTTTAACAGGTCTCACCTCTTGGGCCTCCACAAAATTTTTTAACAGGTCTCACCTCTTGGGCCTCCACAAAATTTTTAACAGGTCTCACCTCTTGGGCCTCCACAAAATTTTTAACAGGTCTCACCTCTTGGGCCTCCACAAAATTTTTAACAGGTCTCACCTCTTGGGCCTCCACAAAATTTTTAACAGGTCTCACCTCTTGGGCCTCCACAAAATTTTTAACAGGTCTCACCTCTTGGGCCTCCACATAATTTTATCAAGGTCTCACTTCTTGGGCCTCCACAAAATTTTATCAAGGTCTCACCTCTTGGGCCTCCACAAAATTATTAACAGGTCTCACCTCTTGGGCCTCCACAAAATTTTTAACAGGTCTCACCTCTTGGGCCTCCACAAAATTTTTAACAGGTCTCACCTCTTGGGCCTCCACATAATTTTATCAAGGTCTCACCTCTTGGGCCTCCACAAAATTTTATCAAGGTCTCACCTCTTGGGCCTCCACAAAATTTTTAATAGGTCTCACCTCTTTAGCCTCCACACAATTTTTAACAGGTCTCAATTCTTTAGACTCCACAAAATTTTTAACAGGTCTCACCTCTTGGGCCTCCACAAAATTTTTAAGAGGTCTCACCTCTTGGGCCTCCACATAATTTTTAAGAGGTCTCACCTCTTTAGCCTCCACACAATTTTTAACAGGTCTCACCTCTTGGGCCTCCACATAATTTTTAAGAGGTCTCACCTCTTGGGCCTCCACAAAATCTTTAAGAGGTCTCACCTCTTGGGCCTCCACATAATTTTTAAGAGGTCTCACCTCTTGGGCCTCCACATAATTTTTAAGAGGTCTCACCTCTTTAGCCTCCACACAATTTTTAAGACGTCTCACCTCTTGGGCCTCCACAAAATTTTATCAAGGTCTCACCTCTTGGGCCTCCACAAAATTTTTAATAGGTCTCACCTCTTTAGCCTCCACACAATTTTTAACAGGTCTCAATTCTTTAGACTCCACAAAATTTTTAACAGGTCTCACCTCTTGGGCCTCCACAAAATTTTTAAGAGGTCTCACCTCTTGGGCCTCCACATAATTTTTAAGAGGTCTCACCTCTTTAGCCTCCACACAATTTTTAACAGGTCTCACCTCTTGGGCCTCCACATAATTTTTAAGAGGTCTCACCTCTTGGGCCTCCACAAAATCTTTAAGAGGTCTCACCTCTTGGGCCTCCACATAATTTTTAAGAGGTCTCACCTCTTGGGCCTCCACATAATTTTTAAGAGGTCTCACCTCTTTAGCCTCCACACAATTTTTAAGACGTCTCACCTCTTGGGCCTCCACAAAATTTTCCATGAGCCTCTGGCCAGCCCACGGCCTCTTCATGCCTTTTGCGGTCCTACGCATCCCTCAACATCCCCACTGCTTTACCTGCTAGACATGACTCTGGGCCAGGTCGGGTCACTGACATCTCAAGCGCCAACAATTTGGGCATTTTAAGGCTTCTGCATGTGTTTGAGTTGTTTTTACATTTTAAAGAAGACACGTCTGACCACATCTCACACACACACACAATGACAATTAGGGGTGGGGTCTATTTGCTTTCCCCCTTGCCTATGCCATCTGTGGTTGTCATAGGCAACGTGATTTTAAGGGGTGCAGAATTTTATCTTCTTTTTTGTCTAGTATGGCTTGGGGTCCATGGCAATGTAGAGGAAAGAAGGTTTCCTTGTATGGTCTCACTTTACAGAGAGGTTATATTGTCTTTGGAGTGTATTGTTGAGAGGCTGTGATAGTGGCGTAATAGTGCGACTTGGGCGCGTTATATGCACCCAGACATGCTTCCCCTGCTGTCCCAGTTGCATTCCAGCAGTGTTGGCATCCTTTTCTGAGGTTTCAGGGTGGACTTGGTGACCTCCAAGTGGTCGAATTGAGATTTCCAAGTGGCGAGCATTTTTTTCCCATAGACTTTAATGGGATTCGATATTCGGTCGAATAGTCGAATTTCGCGGTCTATTCGAATCGAATTTCAAACTTTCGAATATTTCACTACTCGCTCATCTCTAATAGTTTCTTAACATGGGAGGCTTGGGCTAAGTGATACCTTTCACTTAGTGATTTTTTGCTTCATTCTGGAGAAAAATGACTTACACAATAACCATATACAAACGAGAAGTTAAGTGCACCAAGGGTGGGCCGAAGCCCAAGCATCCTTGCTCCTCCTGCTTCCTCTGCCAGCTCCTCCTTCTCCTTTTTTGGGGGAGTATGTAGCAACCTGACAGTCCGGCCCAACCCTGATGATTTGGGTTTGGCCAACATTAATCTAATGTGTATGGCTAGTATGTACTGTAGGTGCCGTATTACAGATCTATTGGTGTGAAGTATAACCATCAAGATTAGATTGTATGCTTTTAGTTTGCTTCCAGAATATTAGCTTTAGTGCACCATATTTTTAAATGAACTGTGGAGTATTTTCTATGAATGACCTGATTCCAAAAATACAAATATGGTACCTAAAAAAAAAATCTGTATCCTGCCATAATAGCGTATTGTGTATTGCTCCATAGATATGAAGGCTTCTTTGACTTGGGAGAAAACGCTCCCTGTTTATTATCTTGTCCTTTTTATTCATTTTCCATTTTTTTTCCTCTTTTTATAGATATAATGGACCCAATCTTGTGTTGAAGTATATCAAAGAAAAAGGTCGCCTGGTGAATATAGCGGTGGATGAGAGGAGCTCTCCCTATTATCCCCTCCGGGATCGCCAGGGCAATGCCATTGGGGTCACCGCCTGTGATATAGATGGCGATGGACGAGAAGAGATTTATTTCCTGAACACAAACAATGCTTTCTCAGGTAAGAGGAATTCTACAGAAGCTTGGTCCTGACATGGAGCTGTTTTATGACGCATCTTGTGCCCCGTGCTGAGCTTGGTATTAGATAAAATAGAAATAAGCTTGTGCCTGAGGGATGGCGGAGCTGTTAAGTGTGCCGGTGAATTTTCTTCTATAGTTTTTTTAAGTTATGGAACAAGGAACATTGCTTTTCTTCGGGTGACCAGACGTCAAATCCAACATAATGTGTGCAGTTGATGGATTGGTTGAATGGGTGTTCCGGTCATTCATCATCGGCTTACCATCCATTTATCGGTGGGCCAGAAGTGAGTTGGAACTTGGAGCTCCTGCATCTCGATGCGCAATTTGTAACACTAAATAGACTGGCTATAGCAGTAATGGTCATTTTTAGAACCTTGTAAATTAAGACAATGGTGATGGTGGCATGGCTGCAACACAGGAAGAGGATGGGAGTGGAAGTGGACACTTTGCAGATGATAGTTATGGTGTTCACAGTGGCTTGGTTTCTCACCAACAAACCATCCTCTCTCCTAGGGCTGGTGCAGTGGGTCACACTTGGGATAATGGAACTAGTCATGCCCCAGGGCGCACCTTGTGGAGTGTCTCCTAGCTGCTGAAATTTGGGCTACTCTTGGTGTTAGTGTGTGAACTCAGGAGACTGAGATGAAGTTGAAAAAGGAACTCATAGTTTCTTCATTTGCCAGCAATGTCCACAGAAGATGGAGGTACACAGTCTTACAAAGCAAGTTGCCGACAGTGGTCTGGATGAGCTGGAGCAAGGTCTCCTAAGTCCCAATGCCCTCTTGATGCAGTTCCTCAAATAGACATTTCTCTACTATCCAGTTTCCAGCTAAGGGGCCAATAAATATCTTAAATTTTCTGCAATTCCTAGCAGTGAGGTGTAGAACTCAAAATCACAAAGCAGCATGACAGCTGCGAAAGATACTACGCTAGGCCAGAAGCCTTAGGCAAAGTCCAGGGATGGCCAACCTGAGACTCTCCAGCTGTTGCAAGATTACAACTCCCAGCATGCTCAGACTACCTACATCTATCAGCCCACAGCAGGGCATGGTGAGAGTTGTAGTTTTACAACAGCTGGAGGGCCTCAGGTTGGCCATGCCTGAGCCTAGTCCATGTTATGAGGCTCATAATTGAGATGTTCTCATCACAGACTATACCATTGTTGTACCCTTCTCCTCAGACTGAACACACAAGGTAGAAACTTTTTCCAGCCACAGCATACACGCCCAAGAAGGCACATTGCGGCTTTTCTTGATAGGTAAAGGCAAATGGTGCAAAGAACAACAGATTAGAACAAAACATTAACAGTTATCCACCATTAGATTCCTGGTGGGACACCACAGCATTAATAAACTATAGATAAACTATAGATAGAGTCCCTTTATGCCAAAAAAAATTACAATCTATCCACATAATGTTCTGAATAAATGAAACGTTCCTCAGGTGGCCCAAGAACCCCAGTAGAAATCTGGTTTGAAGACCATGGAGAAGAAGGAGAAGGCATGTTTTCACATATAGTCAACTGTATCCATAAGACACACCCCTGCTTATCAAATACTGCCCACTAGGAACATGCTATCAATGAAAACAGAAAAAACACTAGGTTCTTAGCATCAATTATCTGGGATTAAAACTTTATTTCAAGATGTGGGTGAAAACAACCTAAAGTTGACAAGAGCAAACAGGAGAAGAAGAAGTCTTCACATATAGTCAACTTTATCCATAAGACACACCCCTGATTAACAAATACTGCCCACTAGGAACATGCTATCCATGAAAACAGAAAAAAAAACACTAGGTTCTTAGCATCAATGGGATCTGGGATTGAAACTTTATTTCAGGATGTGGGTGAAAACAACCTAAAGTTTTCATTTCTATAGAGAACAACTCTAAATGTTTGCTCTTTGTTGCAATGTGTTATAATTTGACAGGTTTGTCAGCTGGTGTGAGCTCCGCTATTTTGACAAGTGTATATTTTTAGTTAACATTTTTATGCTTGACTTCTTTATAAACATTTGCCGCTGCTCAGTCAACGTTCAGACGTTATAAATGTGTCTCTGATAATTTTAATGTGTTTCTAAGTCGGCAAGCTGCCGGAACTGGCAACTGCTGCACTTCACTGATTCTTCTTCTTTCTTTTTTTTCTTTAAATTTTTGTGTATTTGACCTGATTAGTTGGAATTGTGTTTATAAATGTCCTACCGCTGCTTACAAACCGTCACATCAGAAGTCTGGGTTCACATTTATTAAGAAGTTTATGCCACTTTTTGAGTAAACAGCAATAAAAAAAGGTTGCAAATAGTGACATAGGAAGAGGTTTGTGGAAAATCTGTCAAATCTTTTCATTTGCCAAATTTGAAAACTGACAAAAAGCACAGTTGGCATGGTCTCAAAGAGGACATAGTTTTTACGTTTATTAAGATACTTATTTATACATTTTTTTAATTACGTTTATTAAGCTATGTCAAAAACTTAAAGGGATTTCCCGGTTTGCTTCAACATCATTTATGAAGTCCGCTGTTATTTTATAATGTATTTCTTTTACTTTTATCGCTCCTTGCTTCCATTTTGGACTGTGGTCACATGATCATGTCCATGCAGCTCTTTTTTATTTCCTGTGATGTCATGTCCATGGGTGGGGCAGTAAGTAACTAGCTTGGCAGAAGGAGCTATAAACTAGTTGGGCATTGATAAAGGGGTTCTCCGGGAATAAGAAAATGGAAATACTTAAATAATACTTTATTATAAATATATTCCCAAATACCTTTCATTAGTTATAATGGCTCGTTTTGTCTGGGAAGCAATCATTAGGAGAAATAAAATGACTGCCATCCTATTAGTACACCAAAAACCTGTCCTAATCACACAGGAGGACAAGTTACTTCACAACACTGAAGTAAAGAACTGCCTCATCTCCTCTCTGCTCTGCATGTCAGGGATTATGATCCTGAATACAGATGATAAGATCTTCAGCTGAATCTCTGTAGGAATGGAGTTCATGAGCAGACGTGGTTAATGAGCAGCATCTCTTGTAGCAGTCTCCATTACCACAGTCTGTCCTGTCCATCCTCTCTGTACTTCATGTCTCCGTATGAACTCCATTACTACAGAGATTCAGCTGAAGATCTTCTCAGCTGTATTCAGGGTCATAATCCCTGACGAGCAGAGAACAGGATGAGGCAGCTCTTTAGCTCAGTGTTGTGCAGTAACTTGCCCTGATGTGTTATTAGGACAGGTTCTGTGTGTACTATAGGATGGTGGCCATTTTATTGCTCCTGATGATTGCTGCCCAGACAAAACAAGCCATTATAACTAATGAAATGTATTTGGGGATATATTTATAAAAAAGTAATATTTAGGTATTTTCATTTTCTTAATTCCTGGAGAACCCCTTTAAGGACAGTGCAGGAGCTGTGACAAAGGAAGGAGAAGTGCATCATGCGTTTGGTTGGATACAGGAACAGGAAGTGCCACATACAGGAAGGGAACAAATTAGAGTGATTGGTTTACTTGGCAAAAACAGTTCAGGAGAGTCCTAATCAGAAAAAATGCATGTACAAGATATACATGAGGTAAGCAACCACAAGAGGGTAACTTTTAAAAGGCATAGTAACTCTGGAAAACCAATTTAAAACAGTGATGGATTTTATTTTCTAACTTTCAAGAGTCAAAATGACCTAAATGATGTAGTCAAAGTATGTCATAGTAAATGTGGGCTAAAGTGACAAACTGGCTTAACTTTTATCTAGAGGCTCTTCATTAGGTAATTCTCTTGTAGTACCTGGACATATGCTACTAACTTTCGGAAGAACTCCCGCAAAAAAATGTATTGTCTGACCTGTTAGAAAGGTGCATGATATAATCTGTAGTGAATGTAATCTTCTCATCGGAGACTGTAATTGAGAGTTATCCACTCTTCTTATTGTAGCTGTGTCATGTGACCAACTTCCTGACCTCCAACTGGACCTCCAGGACAGGAAGCCAGTTACTGCTCTATTCATTCCTATGAGACTCAGAGTGAGGCTCCCATAGGAATGCATAGAGAATTAGACTTCCTGTCCACACATAAGATACTGTGTGAGTTGGCGAGTCTGATTCCTAGTCACATGACACAGATGAGAAACATCAGGGAGATATAACTCACAAATACAGCCACTGGTAAGAAAATGACATTCACTACAGATTACATCATGTACATTTCTAGCAGGACATGGAACTAAATTTTTTTGCAGTTCTTCTTCTTTAAAGGAGAGGTCTATAAGCTGAAACCTCTAACATGCCTAAGAGATGGGGGCTTGTAAAAGTGACCAAAGTGACAATCTCTACTGAAGGAGATTGTTGGGAAGGAACACTTTCTGCAAGACAATCACCTGCAAAATCTGCAGCTCTTACCCAGCCTTTAAATACCGTAAGAATTTATGACCTTTTAGTAATTTAGAGATGAGGTTTATTAGATGAATGGCACAAAATGAACATAAAAATTATAATTCACACATGCATGCACAGTTAATCCTTTGTGACAGAATGGCTCAATATTTTTAAAAGTTTGACTCGAATAACGAGCATTTTAGTGCTCGCTCATCTCTAACAAACACCAATTGAAAAAATAATTTTTAGCGCGAAATTAGTAACATGCAATCACAAAAAAAATCCATAAAAAATCTTTTAAAGAGCCAGGACAGGAGGTAGAACACAGAGTGACTTCAAAAATTATATCCAGAAAACTATCGATTTATTTCTGGAATTTTCACATATAGGTTGTTAATATGTGATGATAAAAAAGGTGTCCCTTTTAAGGTTCACTGTCCCTTTGAACATCATCATATTCTCTATGTCACAAGCCATTATGTTTTCGATTTATAAATCTTATTCTCTTTCCGTAGAATTACGCCACCCACTCTGACTCATTCCCTTCAGTACAATATGCTGAGGGTTCAGACTTCCCACTTACCTGAGCTGAATGAATGTATTGCAGTAAGTGGCGTTTATTTCGCATTAATGAATGCAGCCCACACACTTGCTTTAGTTAATGAAGTGGGAAGCCGGGGGACGGGGACTTCTGCTGCAGACTCGAGTTGATATTTTGCAAGAAAGCTGTTACAATTATAACTTTAGAGAGTAAGATTATTACCGAGACGCAAGATCTAAAGACTGAGGTTTGGATTCTCTCCAATATATTAGTTTTGAAAACAAAGGGACGATGCTTCTTAAGACTAGGATCTGTAGGTAGGTGCTCGATTATTATTTTATTTTTACTACTATTCGGGGAGGACGGGTTGGGCAAGGTCTAATGTTGGCTTGCTGGATGCAGACATCTTTCACCTTAAAGAAGAACTCCCGGAAAAATTTTTATTCTCTGACCTGTTAGAAAGGTGCATGATATAATCTGTAGTGAATGTCATTTTATTATCAGAGGCTGAAACTGAGAGTTTCCACTCTCTTCTTATTGTAGCTGGGTCATGTGACCAACTCCCTGACCTCCAACTGACCCAGAACAGCAAGCCAGTCACTTCTCTATTCATTCCTATGAGACTGAAAGTGAGGCTCCCATAGGAATGCATAGAAAATTAAACTTCCTGTCCGCACATAAGGTGCTGTGTGAGTTGGTGGGTCTAATTCCTAGTCACATGACACAGATAAAAACATCAGGATGATATAACTCAAAAATTCAGCTACTGGTAAGAAAATGACATTCACTACAGATTACATCATGTACTTTTTTTTTAGCAGGACATGGAATAAATTTTTTTGCGGGAGTTCTTCTTTAAGGACCAAGCCAAATTTTGGAAATCAGATATGGACCACTTTATGTCTCGTGACACATTGTGTTTCATGTTGGTGGTGGATTTGAGTCAAAATATTTACCTTAATTTATTTTAAAAAAATCCAAAATTTATTTTAAAAAATCCTAATAGAACAGTCCTATCCTTGTCTACAGTATAATACAGACAATAATAGGACATGTTCTATTTTTTTGCAGAACCGACATACAGACAAACGGAAATGGAATGCATACGAGTAACTCCCATTCTTTTTTGTGGACTCATTGAACTGAATGGTTCCGCTTACGTTCCGCAAAAAAAAAAAACGGAACGGACACGGGAAGAAAATATGGAATGGATATGGAAAGAGAATACGTTTGTGTACATGTGCATTTTCTTTCTGTGTCTATTCTGGTGGAGAACCATTAATCTCAATGGGTCCGCAAAAAAAAAAAAAAAGTTACTCCGTGTGCATTCCATTTCCATATGTCTGTATTTCCATTTCGCAAAAAAATAAAACATATCCTATTATTGTCCGCATTACAGACAAGGATAGGACTGTTCTATTAGGGGCCAGCTGTTCCATTCCACAAAATACGGAATGCACATGGTGGGTTGGTATTTTCATTGCTACCATTTTGGGATACATAGTAGTTTTTGATCGTTCGATATTATTCTTTTTGTGAGGCAAGGTGACAAAAAAGGCTGTTTTGGCCCCGTTTTTATGTATTTATTTTTATGGTGTTCCCCTGAGGGGACAGATCATATGATATTTTTATAGAGCCATTCATTATGGATGTGGTGATACCTTAAAGGGGTATTCCCATCTCACAAATGTAGTTTGTATAGTTAGATATAGCCATACCAATATTATTACTAATAGAATGTATTTATATAAAATGTACCGTTTAGAAGATTTCCCTATTTGTATATCCATTGTCCCACACACCTCAGTCAGGCCGTTGTCCCTAGTTACGACCACCACGGCCATGTAGTAGTGGTGGCCGGCTTGCTCTTGTTCAAACCCGCTCTGAGGTAACTGCTGTATTGTGAACACACATTGCATGAGCGTGCGGAGACACATCTTAGGGTTGTAGCATTTTTGTTTGCGCTTCTAAAATGCAGAGAAATGGATCCTGTTCCAAGATCAGTTCATCTCTATGGAGCAGGATCCGTTTATAAAGTCTGTGTTTTGGATGGATCCTGACCATTGTGTTTTGGACTGGTAGTGTCTAAAACGCAGATGTGAAAGTACCCTAAGATGTGTCTCCGCATGTTCATGTAATGTACGTTCACAATACAGCAGTTACCTCAGAGCGGGTTTGAACAACAGCAAACCGGCCACCACTACTACATGGCTGAGGTGGTCGTAACCAGGGGCAACGGCCTGACTGATGTGTGTGGGACAATGGATATACAAATAGGGAAATCTTCTAAACGGTACATTTTATATAAATACATTCTATTAGTAATAATATTGGTGTGGTTATATCTAACTATTCAAACTACATTTGTGAGATGGGAATACCCCTTTCAGGGCCTGTGAATGGGTCTGCATCTATTCTGGAATTTTGCGGAATAGATGCAGCCCCATTCATTTCAATGGGCAGCATTAGATCGCGGACAGCCACGGTAATTGTGGACAAGAATAGGCATTTTGTATGGGGTACGGCCATGTGTGTTCCACAAATTGCGGATCTGCAAAAACACGGTTGTCTGAACAGCCGCTTACAGTCATCAGCATCCCGCAATCACATTGGGAGAGCCAATGGAATAAGAGAAGGAGCTCCTTCCCTCTGCAAACCCTTTAGATGCGGCTGTCAGCATTGACCGAGACATCTAAGGGGTTAGTCAGAGTTTTCAGCAATGTCGGCAGAGACAGCAGGGGCCCTGCCACTGATCAAGCGAGCGCAGCTTCCACTTGACCAGAACACCGTACGTGTAAGGCGCTGATCCATAACACCGTGCCGGCTGCACCATACATGTAGAGCCCAAGTCTGGAAGGAGTTAAAGAGGACCTGTCTCCTCTCCTGACATGTCTGTTTCAGTAACTCCTTGCATTCCCCCATGTAAAAACAATTCTGGATCTATTTTTATTGCTCCATGTTATGTCATCACTCTGTTATTCCTTCTAGAAGTTGCAAATGAATTACCAGCAGTCTGACGCTATCCAGTCTTTGCTGCCAGTGTCAGACTGTTCAGGGACACGCCCCCAACTGGTAACACCCAGCTGGACCTTTATTACCAACTGCTAGCAATTCATTCATAACGTTTAGCAGGAATAATAAAGGAATAGCATCACAGAGTTATAAGAATAGATGCTCCAGTTGTCAGAAGAGGTTACAGGTCCTGTTTAAAGGTATTGCCTCTGTTAGCAAATCCATCATCAAATGTCTGTTAGTTATTAGAGAGTGTTCACAAGGGGCGCTTCTCACTCTGGAGGACCCGACGTCTTCATACATTACTTGTACTTTATGGAAATTCTGCAATGCTTTATTTTTCCTGTGATGGCGCTAAAGAGGAATTGAACTCTTGCTGCTGGCTTCTCTACAATTGATCGCTGGGATTGCAGCAGTATGTCAGCCTGCGACTGTTAGACCCCTTTCACACAAGCGAGTTTTCCGCGCAGGTGCAATGCGTGACGTGAACGCATAGCACCCGCACTGAATCCTGACCCATTCATTTCATTAGGTCTGTGTACACGAGCGTTTTTTTTCACGCATCAGTTCTGCGTTGCTTGAGAATCGCCACATGTTCTATATTCTGCGTTTTTCACACAGCCCTGGCCCCATAGAAGTGAATGGGGCTTCAGTGAAAAACGCATTGCATCCTGAAGCAAGTGCGGATACAAGACGTTTTTCACTGATGGTTGCTAAGAGATGTTGTTTGTAAACCTTCAGTTTTTTTCACATGCGTGAAAAACGCATCAAAACGCATCGCACCTGCGCGGAAAAAAATGAACAACTGAACGCAATCGCAGACAAAACTGACTGAACTTGCTTGCAAAATGGTGCGAGTTTTCCTGAACGCATCCGGACCTAATCCGTCACGCTCGTGTGAAAGAGGCCTTAAAGGGGTATTCCCATCTCATAATACGATGGCATAGTGCCAGGATATACTATCAATTTATCACTATGGGGCTATGATCTTTTGGCCCCTGGGGCAGAGCTGCAGTCTATCGCTGCACAATGTTGCACGACCAGGGTTGCACCAGCAATGAGGCCAGGTAAGGCGCCAGGCAGGGACAAGAGGGGGGAAGCGGAAGGGCCATGGGCAATGAGCGCTTTCATTGTGGCAAAGGGGTTAGATTAAGAAATTGGCTTGGGGGGGGGGGCGCCGTTTCAGTTTTCACCTTAGGCAGCAGAAAGGCTAGGTGCACCCCTGTGCACGACCACCTGTCCACAAACTGCAGCAAGGTGGTCGCGAGCCCGCTGTTAGGTCAGTGAGAGAATTGCCGACCCTTCATTCTCAGGGCCACAGAGGTCGGAATCCCACCAATCATATAGGAATGGGAATGGCAACGCATCTTGAGCTTTGGATGTGAACAGAGAAGAAGCAGAACGTCTAGTTATGTATTATAAGTTGTTGTTGTGGTTTTTTTTTAATTCACTAAATTTTTAATTAAATCGCTCTCCTTAATTTGTCTATAACAAATCTCATTCGAGTGCTGATTTACAATTTAATGGAAGAGATCTCCCTAATTACCTGAGTAAAGCAGATGTCTGCGATGTGCTCGGGTAGACAATTAACACAGGTTGTCTGTTTTGTGACGACGCCAGGAATCTTTACAGTCTCGTAGATTTCATTTTGGAATTTATGTAGGTCTCATTTTGTCATTTCCCTGACCCTCCCCCTTCTTTGGTCTGCTGACATCTCAGAACCTGGGGATTTATTCAGTCCCCATTTAATTAACCAGTTAATGTTCTTTTTTTTTTCTATCCTGCTAAACATTGACCGTAATGAAACCAGGCTGCAGTTCTTCACCTCAACACTTTTTTAGCAAAAATAAAGCAATTTGCAAAATAGTCCTCAATCCTGATTAACCTCCAGAGTACTGGAGGATTTTTCTCTTTCGCGTTTTTATTTTTCCTCCCTGCCTTCCCGAAGCCATAACTTTTTTATTTTTCCATTCACATTGTATCAGGACTTGTCTTTTGTGGGACAAGTTGTACTTTTATTGCATATGATGTACTGGGAAGTGGGAATAAAATTCCAAATGGGGTGGAATTGGCAAAAAAAAATGCATTTCTGCCATAGTTTTACGGGTTTTGGGACACATTTATTAAGACTGGCGAGTTAGACGCTGGTTTTAATTGTGCCAAATTTATATCCTGGTGCAGGCCTCTACATACCTTTGTTGCTTTCTCCAGCAGGACGTGCAACAACCTAGAATCTATGCCAGAAACCTTACAAAAGTAGCGTATATCAGTATATAAATATGCCTCTTTGTCACTACGGTATTCTCTATGCGGTAAAGCTGACCTGTAAAACTGATACATAGACAGATAGATACATAGATACATATATAAATAATTAGATAGAAATGAGATAGAGATAGATAGATAGATAGATAGATAGATAGATAGATAGATAGATAGATAGATAATACATAGATATGAGATAGATAGATAGATAGATAGATATGAGATAGATAGATCGATAGATAGATATGAGATAGATAGATCGATCGATCCTGAGGAGGTGGTGATGGTAAGTTCACTAAAAGAGTTCAGGAGGGGCCTGGATGTATTTGTGGAGGGTAATAATATTACAGGTTATAGTTACTAGAGATGGGTCGTTGATCCAGGGAATTATTCTGATGTCTGATTGGAGTCGGGAAGGAATTTTTTTCCCTAAAGTGAGGAAAATTGGCTTCTACCTCACAGGGTTTTTTTTGCCTTCCTCTGGATCAACTTGTAGGATAACAGGCCGAACTGGATGGACAGTAAACCATGTTACTGTGTTAGATATGAGATGGATAGATAGATAGTATCAAAAAACTGGGCAGCACTCCCATATAAAACAAAAAGATCCTTTATTTACCCGTACAGAGGGACCGCGACGTTTCGGCTCAACACTAGAGCCTTTCTCAAGCCTTTCTCAAGCCTTTTTCTTTTTTCTAGATAGATAGATAGATAGAAGATAGATGATGATGATGATAGATGACATGTAGATACAGATGCAGCCAAGCTAAACTTGATGGTTAATGTGTTAAGTAAAAAATGGCACACAAAGGTTAACTCTTTCAATGTATTTCAATGGATTTTGTCACAAGATGGCACAAGATAACATGTAACATGTGTTATCAGATTTATCAGAGAAGCTCGGCTACATCTGTAGATAGATAGATAGATAGATAGATAGATAGATAGATAGATAGCAGCAGGTCCCACAAACTTACCTTAGGCCTGGTTCACACATCAGTTATTTGATCAGTTATTTCCATCAGTTTTTGTGAGCCAAAACCAGGAGTGGAGGCTACACATAGATAAGGTCTGATTAAAAGATTTGCACCTGTTCTGTGTTTCTGACCCGCACCTGGTTTTGGCTCACAATAACTGATGGAAATAACTAATAATCAAAAAACTGATGTGTGGACAAGCCCTTAATTGCACACAACACACCTGTAGGAGAAGTATGTAATGTAGTTACCATTCCAAAGTTGTGTGGATTGGCGCTCCCCAGAAAACAATCATGTCATGCTCCTCCAGCTTCTGCATCCTTTACCAGGTTTCCGTCCTGGGCTATGGACAGGATGTCACTTCTGCTATGCATGGGGCCAGAACTATTCCTCTCCCTGGCACACGCGCAAAATCCCGCGCAATGTCCCATCTATATCCCAGGCTAGAAACCTGGTGAAGGATGTGACATCAGCACAAGCTGGATATCCATAAGAAGAAGGAGCATGGCGTGACCAGGTTCCCAGGAAGTAATTCCCGCCGCCTCTAAATAATAAGTAAATAACACATTTTCTTCTACAGGTGTGTTGTATGTATGTAATTAACGTGGCTTTGAAGGACCAGTGATGTCCCGTAAAATCCCTTTAACTCTCATGGTGCTAACTTCTCGGTCACCCAGAGTGTCTTCCCCTTTTTCCTCCCTCAGTTCTTCCTGGCAGTCAATCACAGTGAATCCCTTTCCTCTCACTGTGCAGAGTGTGGAACGAGATTAGACCGACATGACCACAGTTTTGTAACGTGTAGAGGCCAACTACATCGGTGGGGTGGAGGACCATCTCCACGAGGCAGGCCTGAGAGAACTGAAGAAGAACCCTTTCCAGATGACCGTTTTACACGGTTTTGTGCAGAACTTTTAATGAGCATCTTGCTTCCTCCTCGTTCCTTCCTTTTGAATTGTTGGCCCACAGTAGCAGACGACTGAGTCAGAACCACACAAGTGGGAGTTTTTGGATAGGACTAGTGCACACAGTTGCTATTTTGTCGCGTTGGTTGTCAGCTCAGAGTATAATTAGAGAGTGAATGTAGGAGCAGTTTACGTTTTAGATCGCTAAGGAGACAATTGAAATCAAACATGTGAAAAAATGGACATATGGATGGAAGTTCTGCTAATATTGTAAGAGAAATGACCATCAGGTTGTGCCCCGTCCATCTCCGGTATGGATTAATCATTAAAGGGGTTGTCTCAAGAAGACTACCCCTGTCCATATACTTCATTAGAGCCCATGACTTAGAAGGAGGATCCCCTGCTTGGAAAAATCTTCATTAGCCAGAGAGAAGAGCTACTGAGAACGTGCGGCACCGAACTCCACAAGACTCGTCCAAGTCAAGTACCACATGTTACGGCCATTCATATGAGTAGTCACCATGTAATACCACAGTTCACCTGCAGAGGCGACTGTTAGGAATTTGTGTGGTTGGACGTAACGTCTTTTGATAATAGCTGAGAAAGAAAGGGAAAATTTTCCAGTTGGCTCATCTCCGAATTTCTTGGCCAATTCAGACGAATTAGACCAAAATTAATTTTAAGAAATTTGCTCATATCTAGACTATACATCTTAGATGCATTCCTTTTCCTCTTCTGGCCCATGGCTTTGCCTGACTTTGATCACTTAAAGAGAGTCTGTCGGCAGTAAATTGACTGATAAACTAGGCACGATGGCTAGTCTTGTAGGGCTAGCTCGCCTGAATGTAATGAGACCTTTCACTTAGCGATCGCTTGCTTCATTCTGGAGAAAAAGTACTTTTAATCCTTATGCAAATGAGCAGATAAGTGCACCGAGGGCGGGCCCAAGCCACTCTGTGCACCCTTACTCCTGGCTCTTCTGCCAGCCCCTCCATCTTCTTCCTGATTGACAAGGCTAAGTGAGATGGGGCTAGCAGAGGAAGGGGAGGGCCAAGGGTGCACAGAGTAACTTGCCCCCCGCCCTTGGTGCACATAACTGTTCATCTGAATATAGAGTAAAATTACTATTTCTTCAGAATGAAGCAAAAGATCACTAAATGAAAGGTCTCATTACATTCATCTGGTCTACCCCTACAAGGCCTTGTGCGAGTGGGGCCGACAACAGTGGTTCTGTGTCTGGCAAAAAAAAAAAGAAGCATCCTTTTAAACAATCCCTTTAAGGGCCCATTCACACGACTGTATGTTGTTTGCGGCTGCAAAATGCGGAATCGTTGTTCCGCAAAAATCTCTAAAGTCTATTCTGTGATACTTCCGCATCTGTTATGCACATCGGCAAAATATGGATGATATGTTTTCGTGTGTCTTCCGTTTTTTTGCGGATCCAGAGAAAAAAATGGAAAGTATCATTTTTAATAAAGATTCAAAGGTGACATGACAGGGCATTAAAGTTTGCGGACACGGAAAAACTACACAAAATACGGATGGACATATGGAAGGGGATAGCACGCGGTGTGCTATCTGTGGATTTTGAGGTTCCCATAGAAATGAATGGGTCTGCATCTGAGCCGCAAAAATGCGGAACGGATGCAAAAAGAAAAATACCATTGTTTGATAGCCAACTGCTCGATCTGCAGTTTCCCACCTTATGACATCACTTGACAGGTTTGATGATGTCACAGGTATGAGGTTAGCAGTCCATGGCTTTTCCAATCCAGGCCTTGCAACAGCTGGAATCAATAGGAAATGTGCTTTAAAGGGCATCTGTCAGCAGTTTTGTACCTATGACACTGGATGACCTGTTACATGTGCACTTGGCAGCTGAAGGCATCTGTGTTGGTCCCATGTTCATATGTGTCCGGATTGCTGAGAAAAATGATGTTTTAATATATGCAAATGAGCCTCTAGGAGCAACGGGGGCGTTACCATTACACCTAGAGGATCTGTGCTCTCTCTGACTGCTGCGCCATCTGTCCAGGCAGTGTAAATGTGATCACACCTAGCCCTGTCAATCAAAGTGCAGAGGGCACGGCAGTTGTAGAGAGAGCACAGATCCTCTAGGTGTAACGGCAACGCCCCCGTTGCTCCTAGAGGCTCATTTGCATATATTAAAACATCATTTTTCTCAGCAATGCGGGCACATATGAACATGGGACCAACAGAGATGCCTTCAGCTGCCAAGTGCACATGTAACAAGTCAGCCAGTGTCATAGGTACAAATCTGCTGACAGATGCCCTTTTATGAAGACCAGTCCTCCGCAGTCCTTTCCTGTTATAGTTGTCCGGTAATGGATCACTTTAATATCTGCTGAGCGCTGCGTTGTTCTCTCTATGACCTTCCCTGTATGAGGGATCTCACATGTCTTGGTCTAATTTTTCAGTTGAGTGATTCAGTTGATTCACTGACACCCTGATACCACAGTGAATCTGATTCACATCTGCCAGGTCAGCAGTCCACACATCATTGTTCACAAAGGGGAAAAATTATTAAAAGGGGGATTTAGGAGGTCCTTTTTTTTGAGTCTGCGATACCTTCATTTACATCAGATTTTCACACTGTTGGATAAATTTGGTGCATCTTTATTAAAGATAAATTGCGTCTACAGATAGTTGGCAGGAGCTCTGGCAGACTGTTTCAGCTCTCTGGATCCGGCATTGACCCATGGTACTGGAATGCCTGCCGGCCCCATTGACTATAATCTAGATCCAGCAGCTACCCTGCAAATATGTCGGGTAGTGTTGAGAGAATCGAAGTCAAATTGACTTTGATCCAAACTTCAGGAAAAATTTTGATTTGCCGCAAAGCCAAATTTCCTCACTCTTTCAGTGATGCCATTTTCAGACTGTGCAGGGACACACCCCCAACTTGTCACCTCCCCTCTGTTCCCTTACTGCAGACTGCTAGCAATAAATTCATAACTTCTAGTAGAAATAATAAAGAAATGGCACAACATACAGACATAAGAATAGATGCTCCAGAATTGTTATTACATGGGGAATGCATGGAGCTATTAAAACAGACATGTCAGGAGTGGTGAAAGGTCCTCTTTAAATGGATCAGGTATTTTTATTTATTTATCTTTACCGGAATAACTCCTGAAAGCCCTCAAAGTTAGGACTCATGCACACGGCCGCATACAGCGGGTCCGCAATACACGGGCACTGGCCATGTGCACCTCGCATCACGGATGCGGACCCATTCTGGGAGATGTGGTGCAGTGCGGAACGGAGGCACAGATCAGAAGCCCACGGAAGGTGCCTCCGCACCTCAAAAAAGTAGTGCATGAACCACTTTTTTGCAGTCTGGATCATAGGATGCTGATCACGAACCCTATTCAAGTGAATGTGTCCGCGATCCGCATACGGCGGCTCAACGGTTGGTGCCGGTGCCCGCAAATTGCGGTCTGCAGCACGGGCTGGGCCAGCACACGGTTGTGTGCATGAGCCCATAATCTGAGATGCCGCGATCATCGATGAATGCGGTATCTGAGGGTTTCAATGTTCCTCATCATTGTGCCCGCTATATAGAAAGAAATGCGCTTCATAAGGAAGTAATTCATAATAAAGCGAATTTCTTTTTGAAATTTGGCAAAGCAGCCAAATCGAAATTTGGATAACTTTGCTCAACACTTATGTCGGGACTTGGCCTAGCCTTTCTGCTGCCTGAGGCGAAAACTGAAACGCCCCCCCCCCCCCAATTCCAATTTCTTAACCTAACCCCTTTGCCACAATGAAACCGCTCATTGCCCATGGCCCCCCTCTTGCCCCTACCTTGTGCTGCCTGAGACGATCACCTCACCTGGCCTCATTGGTGGTGCAGCCCTGCTCGGCTGGACCAATCCCGCTGCACGCGATAGTTTTCATCCGGCAGATTCTGTGCCGGAGAGGACAACCGCAGATGTGAAAGACGCCTCATTCCAGTCTTTTCCAATCCTTCCTATTATAGTGAGATTGCAACATTTTTTACGACTTTTTACAAAGTCACATGAGATAAATCTGGCGCACACAGAGAGCTCCTGCAGGAAGAGATAAGCGGCGTCTGTGTAGCACCACTTATCTATTTACAATTGTCTCTTTCTGTCAGCGGAACGTAATCTTTGTAGAAAAATATCATTTATGGACATGTCTGTACGTACAGCCGTAATGGCGATAATACATGGAAGCAATTGAATTGAACCTCGACGTCTTTAGTCACACCTTTCACGCCGGAGCGTTCCCTTCTCTCCTCCCCAATCTTTCTTTCGCGCCTTCTGATAATGTGAGAAGAAGAGTTTACACTGAATTATCTCTGACCTCGTATCGCGCCTCTCTCCAGAGGATTTCTGTCCCTTCTATACAAACCTGTCCTAGTTGACAATTCTCTATAAATCACATAGAGGAGACTCAGTCCTAGCTGTATATCCGTGTAAATGATGGAGATGAGGACCAGGGCAGCAGCGCTGGAATCGGTGGGGGAGTAAACGATATTTACGAATTTTAGGGCATTGAAAGGCTTTTGAAACAAGTCCCTTTAAATTTCACTTTAAACATTAGAAGAACCGTCGTCACCTCTCCTAACATGTCTGTTTTAGTAACTACTTACACCCCCCCATCAATTCTAGGGCATATTTTCATATAACCTTATGCCATTCTTCTATTATTCCTACTAGAAGTTTCCAAATGAATTGACAGCAGTCTGCAATAAAGGTCCATCTGGGTGTAACCAGTTGGAGGGGTTGTATCCCTGCACAAACAGTGTTGCCAGTTCAGGGCACACCCACAACTGGTAACCCCCAGATGGACCTTTATGGCAGACTTCCTGCAATTTGTTCCTAAACGTCTAGTAGGAATAACAAAGGAATGAAACAACACAGAGTTTAATGAAAATATGCTCCATAGATTGGAAATGCAAGTAGTTACTAAAACAGACATGTCAGAGGAGGTGAGCAGTCCTCTTCAAAGCTCCCTTCTAGACCAGGCAGACCAGGGCCCTCACCCTGATTCATACCCTTCCTAGGGTTTCCTTTATCATTTCTAGCGGGTTATCCCACAACTGGCATTTGCCCACCTATCCACAGGATGGATAGGTTATATATGTATGATCGGTGGTGGTCCAATCACTGGGACTCCCATTGATCACTAGAAACCCTCATTCCGGTTTGAATAGACTGGTGGTCACATATCCACCCTGCTGCTCCATTCAAAGTCTATGATATCCAGAAATAACGCCATCTTTCGTACATTAGGGGAGTCACTCAGGTTTTATATAGGTCTAGACTATATGCTAATTAGAATGCAGCAGTCCTATAGAGCTGAAGAGAGAGGAAGCACATGTGCGTGGCTGTCACTCATTTCACTCCAGGGTCTTAGAGACCTCCATTCTTTTGATTGGTGGGGGTCTCAGCTTTCGGATCTCCACCAATTAGTTATTTGTCACCTACCTTGTGATAGAGAGAAAGCTGTGGCATAAAGGACACCTCCCCCCCAACCTGAAATAGGGAGAGAGCTATACCAGAAAAGACACACCCCCTGAGTTGTGATAGGGAGATAGCAACAGCAAAAAGGACATATTCCCTGAGCTGTAATGGGAAGAGAGCTGCAGCAGAAAGAACAGGCCCACTGAGCTGTAATAGGGAGAAAGCTGCAACAAAAGGGACACAATCCCTGAGCTGTGATAGGTAGAGAGCTGCAGTGGAAACAACATGTTCCCTGAGCTGTGATATGGAAAAAACGACAGCAGAAAGAGCAACACCCCCCTCCCCCCCCGAGCAGTGATAGGGAGAGAGATACAACTGAAAGAACACATCCCCTGGGCTGTGATAGGGAGAGAGTTGCAGCAGAAAGGGCATATACCCTGGGCTGTGATAGGGAGAGAGTTTCAGCAGAAAGGACACATCCCCTGGGCTGTGATAGGGAGAGAGTTGCAGCAGAAAGGACACATTCCCTGGGCTGTGATAAGGAGAGAATTGCAGCAGAAAGGACACAATCCTAGGCTGTGATAGGGAGAGAGTTGCAGCAGAAAGGACACATTCCCTGGGCTGTGATAAGGAGAGAATTGCAGCAGAAATGACATGCCCCCTGAGCTGCGATAGGACGAAAGCTCCAGACAGACAGACACACCCCCTGAGCTGCCAGCTTAAAATAAATCTAGCAGAGCAATGAATGTGGAGATCTCTGGATCCATGTGAGGTACAGGGCTGGTTTTAGATTTGTTAGAATGAGATTGTCATGTACTGTATGATGTCTGATTTTCAATCTTGTACATTTGTCATGGGAGAACCCCGTTTAATTCATTAGTCATCTTGAGCGGTGATTGCACAGCAAATTGTACAGCTATATAGAAGTATTATAGACGGTGAAGAACGCATTCTCGGATTTTTCCTCCATTGTCTGTAAGGTAATTCTCTTCCTGTTTGTGAGGTCCATACATGAATGATGTGAAGCATTATGCTGGAGTCAAGGTAATGCATGAGAACTGGTCCAAGGATGAAAATACGCACCAATGTGAAATCCGTCTTCACGTCCCGTGGCTGCCTCGTTGAATGTCGACCTATTCCAGATAAGGGGATAAAGTGATGAACCCTTTCTGGCTACACCGCCATAGTAAACGTTCACCATTTGGCAGGTAGTCCTGGCCCCCTCATTGTAGCTACGTCTCCCTCCTTTGGCTCGTGTATTTACAGTGTCGCCTGCGCCGCGCTCGCTGCACACGCTCGTCCCTCCTGATTCCTTCTGTTCATTGTTTTCCTTTCTCCTTCTTGTACAGTGGCAAACATTTAATTTCCTGGCTGCATTATCCCCGAGCTTCTCCATGAATATTAATCTCGTCCTTTGTCCCCGGGTATCTCAATCACCATTTGCCGCTTCTATGTCATCCGGACCTTTTACAGATATAATTATGGAAGTATCAGCGGTCCAAAAAGCCACCGGGTGCTGCGAAATGCTGATATATCACAGACCAAGCGAAAAGAATAAGGGCAGGGGTGACAGGACAAAGAAATCGGAAAGAGCAAGCGGTCCTTGCGAACGGCCATGACAAAGGCAGGCAGGCAGGCAGCAAACTAAGCAGCTTTGAAACATCCTGTAGAAAGGTGGACAAAGCCGGCAGAGCCGCTCTGAACAAAAGCTAATGAGTTTTATACACATATAAGAATTGCCGCTTTTTTTCCCCCACCGTTTTCCTCAGCCGCAGCGCGTCCCATGTCCTGGGAGAGAGGTGCACGAGGTGCGTGAGGCCCCTTTGTTTTTCTATTTATTTTCCTTTCCCTTTGTACTTCGCCTTTTTCCTTTTGTCTCTAGGCGAGCATCTCATTTCCCCATGCTTATCTCTCCTCGGATTTAATCTGTTTTGTTTTTATTAAAGTCAATAGATAAAGATAACGGAGCTGATCATTTTTCATGTTCTTCCAATGATCCACACGCCGCCGGTCGGTTTATAGAAACTTGAAGATGAAACGATTATTTGTGTTTGCTTTAAGTGTCGTCCTTTGAAAGACGTTGGAATAGGTTTTAGATGAGCGTCTCTGATGTGGCAGAGTGGATGCAGGGAGGGGATTATGTGTGGAGGTGCAGCAGAGCGGTGGTGGGACAACTAGGTCCAACCTTTGGTGGCCATACACATTCAACAGCTGGCCATAAATCCTACAGGGAAATTTTCCCGGTGGGCAGGAGCCCAGGGTTCCACCCAAGGCCTCCTCATGGCCAGGGATGTACCTAGCCTTTCTGCTGCCTGAGGCGAAAACTGAAACCTCGCCCCTTCCCCCCAATGCCAATTTCTTAACCTAACCCCTTTGCCACAAGCAAGGCGCTCATTGGCCATGGCCCTTCTGCTGCTACCCCCTTGCCCTTTCCTGGTGCTGCCTGAGGCAATTGCCTCACCTGCCCTCATTGGTGGTGCACCCCTGCTCTTGGCCACCAGCCAGATACATAAAGATCTGATGCTCTCAGCATTAATTAATGTGGGTGCATCAGGCACTTATGCACCTGGCCAGCAGATGCCCTCCTAAATTCAATGGTATTGCCATCCCCAAGACAATGATACAGTTTCACAATGTGGTGAACACTACAGTATTTTGTGTTGCACTGTGATATTTGGTTTTGCAGAGGCAATATTTTATGCTGCACTGAAGTGTTTGGTTCTTCGGGGGCGGTACATCTGCACTACAGTATTGCTGGACCCACCTATTTCTGTTGTTCCTGCCTTCTTGTGTTGCCCTTCCTTCTGTCAGTTCTTTCCATAACCACTTTAAAGAGGACCTTTCATGCGCCCTCACACTGCTAACTAACTAGCAGTTTTTACAGGGCATGGGCCGGGGAGTTGGGGGCACTTACAATTTTTTCGGGGTGCAGCTCCGTTGGCCCGCTGCGCCCCTGTGAAGATCCGGCGCGCGCTATGCAAATTGCATAGCATCGGTACAGGGAGGAGGAGACATCAGGGATTCTCAATGGGCGTCTCCTTCTCCCTGGCTGTAGCGCTGTCCAATCACAGTGGGGAGCGTCACAGTCAGGGAGGAAAGCCACATGAAAGGTCCTCTTTAAGTTCCTAGTCTGTACCTGCAGCTATCCCTCCGGTTTCCCTCCTGGCTTCCCCATACATACACATGTTAGGTCAAATAAGTCTGTGTATGTGCAGTGAGCTTCTGAGGAGCTGGTGCAGAAGATGGGAGTGGTAGTGGCCCTCATGATTTGTGCTACGGTGTACTCCGTCAGGCCATTGCTCCCTTGGGTTTGGTGCAGATAAAAGGTGGTATGAAAGGATCACAAAGACATAGAAGAACATCAAGCATTCTTCTTTACTGAGTGCACAGGATGTGTTACAGTACATTCAGCTGTTGACTGTACAAGATGCAATTTCTCTATCCCCAGATGATGAGGTATGCTAGCAGGCAAGATGGCAGATAGTAGAACTCTAGAGTATTCACACTCCCTCTCCTGATTTCCCTTCACTAACAGCAATAATCTGGAACCTGTGGCTATAGGTGTCCACTTGTGTAATGCAGGTTTTTGAGTGAACTATGGTGATGGGTGTCTTAACCTGTTATCCCCTCCCCTGCAGTGGAATCTGGCAGGAAGTAGGCCCACACTGTGTGCTGTCCTCATCCGTTGTTCCATTCCACGGCCCCTTAAAAAATTACGGACAAGAAAAGGCATTTTTATAATGGGCCGTCCGTTCCGTCCTACAAATTGCGGAATTCACATGGCGCAGTCGTGTGAAGGCGCCCTTACTCAGCTATTCTTGTAACTCCCATGAAAGTGAAAGGAGGATTCCGGGAGTTGTAGTTTCAGAACAACTGGAGCGTTGGAGGTTGCTGATCCCTGGTATAGAACTATGGTCTGTTTTTTTTTTTGTTTTTCTTTTATATATATTTTGTGTGTGTGTGTGTGTGTGTGTGTATATATATATATTATTTTTAAAAAAATTTGAGGCCTACTGAGGCTAAGTCTGTGTGACAGATGGTACACTAGGTCCTATAGGAACTGTATTAATACTTGGAGATTGGACATTTTCCATTTTTCTCACATTCCCGCTTCCTCGCTTCCCCTGTGCTCAGCAGTTTCTGTGTTTTTTGATGTTTTTCATATTAATGGTCAGCAGAGAAGAAAAATGAATAACAATTTTAATGCTGGAAATAATCCTTTGTTAGAATCCATAAGGAGCTATTAAAATGGTGGGACGCTTGTTGCATTGATTTTGCCTTTTTTACAAACTTAGCTTCTTACCTAATTATTTAAAATAGCGTAGGGTTGTGAAAAATAGCACCGCGATTCCTGATGTTTCCGGACAGAGGGTCTTCTGTATTAACTAACAAATTACCACACGACTACCTGCCGGATTCCACTTCACAAATCTTTGATTTTCTTACAGTAAGTGTGGATCGTGCTGTTCTTTGAACTGTAGATTTTTACTGATGTTTTCCTGAACTCTAGTGACCTGCCAGCATCTGCATTATATTTGCTCGTCACATATAGCCGGCGACCGCCTAGCAATGAATAGCGGGATGAAGGTAAAGTGAACGTATTATTAACAATTGCGCTAAAAGCCATCCGTGCCACTAATAACACCAGGCATTAGGCAAATTATATTATTTGATGGAATAGTGAAATCTATAGTGGGTGAAAAAAAACTAAAAAAGTCCATCAGGTTCAGTCTTTTACAATAAAAACTCCAGCTGATTTTAACCTACCTTTATTCGTACAAACTGTTTAGCGTAAAGTACTGATCCTTTCTGCTGATCAGGCGGATTACTGATCACTTTTTTACATGAAGAACAGTAGCCATATATTTTAATTCTCTAACCTAGAGATGAGTGAATTTCCTAAAATTTGTTTTGGTCAGATTCGCCTGAATTGGCCAAGAAATTTGATTTGAATGCCAAACCAGTTCTACCCAAATCCAGTGGCGTACCTCCAATAGAGGGAGACCACGCAGCTGCTATAGGACTCGTGGGGGAAAAGGGGCCCACAGTGGCGGATAGGCCCCACCTCTTAATTACACTCATTACTGTCCAGCTCCGGTATCACTACCATCAGTGGAGAAAGCTAAAGGACCTGTGATGATGACATCACAGGCCCTGTATATCTAGTAAAGGAACTGCACAAAAAATGGTGTAGTTCCCAGGTTAGATATCTTCAGCATCTCACAGGTTCTGTACATCTATTAAGGTAACTCCACAGAGCATAGTGTAGTCCCCTGGTTAGATAGAAGCAACTGCCAGGACCTGTGATGACGACATCATCATCACAGGTCCTACGTGTAGTAAAATAACTGCACAGAACAACATCACGGGTCCTTCAACTCCACTGAGACTAGAATGGAGTGGTAAGAAGATCTGTTTGCCCCCATTCCCTAGTTTTACTCATATCTCATATATATATATATATATAATATATATATATATATATATATATATAGCAAAAAAACAAGTCTCAGCAGCACTGAATGAGGAAAAACGAGGTGCACGCCAAACAGACCAGACCAAGGTCCCAGCATATAAATGCTACAATCCCACATGGGTAAATAAAGACTTTCATTTTTTCACTTTTTTACTGGAAAGTGCTTTTTCTTTTTTATATATATATATATACATACAGTACAGACAAAAAGTTTGGACACACCTTCTCATTCAAAGAGTTTTCTGTATTTTCATGACTATGAAAATTGTAGATTTACACTGAAGGCATCAAAACTATGAATTAACACATGTGGAATTATATACTTAATAAAAAAGTGTGAAACAACTGAAAATATGTCTTATATTCTAGGTTCTTCAAAGTAGCCACCTTTTGCTTTGATTACTGCTTTGCACACTCTTGGCATTCTCTTGATGAGCTTCAAGAGGTAGTCACCTGAAATGGTATTCCAACAGTCTTGAAGGAGTTCCCAGAGATGCTTAGCACTTGTTGGCCCTTTTGCCTTCACTCTGCGGTCCAGCTCACCAAACCATCTCGATTGGGTTCAGGTCTGGTGACTGTGGAGGCCAGGTCATCTGGCGTAGCACCCCATCACTCTCCTTCTTGGTCAAATAGCCCTTACACAGCCTGGAGGTGTGTTTGGGGTCATTGTCCTGTTGATAAATAAATGATGGTCCAACTAAACGCAAGTCGGATGGAATAGCATGCCGCTGCAAGATGCTGTGGTAGCCATGCTGGTTCAGTATGCCTTCAATTTTGAATAAATCCCCAACAGTGTCACCAGCACAGCACCCCCACACCATCACACCTCCTCCTCCATGCTTCACGGTGGGAACCAGGCATGTAGAGTCCATCCGTTCACCTTTTCTGTGTCGCACAAAGACACAGTGGTTGGAACCAAAGATCTCAAATTTGGACTCACCAGACCAAAGCACAGATTTCCGCTGGTCTAATGTCCATTCCATGTGTTTCCAATCTTCTGCTTGTTGCCTGTCCTTAGCAGTGGTTTCCTAGCAGCTATTTTACCATGAAGGCCTGCTGCACACAGTCTCCTCTTAACAGTTGTTGTAGAGATGTGTCTGCTGCTAGAATTCTGTGTGGCATTGACCTGGTCTCTAATCTGAGCTGCTGTTAACCTGCCGATTTCTGAGGCTGGTGACTCGGATGAACTTATCCTCTGCAGCAGAGGTGACTCTTGGTCTTCCTTTCCTGGGGCGGTGCTCATGTCAGCCAGTTTCTTTGTAGCGCTTGATGGTTTTTGCGACTGCACTTGGGGACACTTTCAAAGTTTTCCCATTTTTTCGGACTGACTGACCTTCATTTCTTAAAGTAATGATGGCCACTCGTTTTTCTTTACTTAGCTGCTTTTTTCTTGCCATAATACAAATTCTAACAGTCTATTCAGTAGGACTATAGCTGTGTATCCACCTGACTTCTGCCCAACACAACTCATGGTCCCAACCCCATTTATAAGGCAAGAAATCCCACTTATTAAACCTGACAGGGCACACCTGTGAAGTGAAAACCATTTCAGGTGACTACCTCTTGAAGCTCATCAAGAGAATGCCAAGAGTGTACAAAGCAGTAATCAAAGCAAAAGGTGGCTACTTTGAAGAACCTAGAATATAAGACATATTTTCAGTTGTTTCACACTTTTTTGTTAAGTATATAATTCCACATGTGTTAATTCATAGTTTTGATGCCTTCAGTGTGAATCTACAATTTTCATAGTCATGAAAATACAGAAAACTCTTTGAATGAGAAGGTGTGTCCAAACTTTTGGTCTGTACTGTATGTATATATATATATATATATATATAGTAGTCTGTCACCTCCAAAATTAAAAATAGTTACACATCAAAAAATAAAAGCCTAAACATAAAAATATGATGAAAAAAATGTATGACATAACATGATAAAAAGAGATGAAAAAACACAAAAATAAAGTACGGTTCCCCTGAGGGATGACACGACAGTACAACAATACAATATACATATAATTGCCTGTAGGAGTGTCCACAGGTACCAAAAGTCGGTTGTTAAATGTGACCAAGCAAAAGATCGCCTAATTCAAGTAGTCAAGTGCCAGGACATACAAACATCATCTTCTACTTGTGTAAAATCTGACTCCTACACAAATAAGCAATCAGCAACACAAAGTAATAATGACATACTGTACTCAGCGTTTGATACCCTCAGGATTACCGCACACCCCGGTTGGTTTCAAAGTAAGCATACCCCCATGTATGGTAGGACCCCTGAAACATAACCATCTTTCGTGTGAAATCCTCTAACCCTGAGAAATGCTTTTTTAATTTTATGTAAATAATGTTGAGGGTGCACCATTGACAAAACTACTCCATTTGGTGTACCATTGCTCTGCCAATGACACTGGCAAGTAGCTCTCTCTTGTTTGATTGACAGTTCATGAGATTTCATAGCTGATAGCAATGACACAGGGGAAGCCAGTTGCACTGAACAGAGTGGCCCTGCCCATGGTGCACCAAAAACCTTATTTGCATAAAAGTAAAAAGAAATATTTAGTAGCATTAGGGAACTAGATTTTCACAAGAAAGAAATGGTTGTGTTTCAGGACCTCTACCTTCTCTGGTGGAATGCTTACTGATATTGAAGGTGACTACTAGAGATGAGCCAATCTAAAATTCAAAAATTCAGCCAGAATTTTTCAAAAAGTTCTGATTCTACCCAATTTGAATTTTCAGAGAAAGAAAGAGATTAATTTCTAGGCAAAAAAACTGTTTGATTCAGTTCGTATTTCTTTAGACCTGAATTGAATCGGAGGGTTGATTCTACTGACATGATGTGAATCAAATTTTACCAAATTCTCTTATCTCTAGAGAACCCATTTAAAGCTAAGCACAGGAAATCTGGAGCTCCATAACCCTGAAGGTGCCCATGTTATGAGTCAGAATTATCGTATTAATGTCAATCACTTTGTGGTCCAGGTGCTTGCCCACTCTCCATATGATCAGGTCACAAGTCAAGCTTGATAAGTCAAAGCGCAAAATGTATAAAAATAGTCATAATATTAATAAGTTAATTGCACACTTAGAGACACAGCTGCTTCTACATAGGACGGTGTGATATATAATTATCTATAATCTCATATATAAAAAAAGAAGGGCCCCTTAAGGTAGTAGACCGAGAGGCTGAACGTCCTCATGCCCTTTTTTTGAAATTTATATCCACCACATGGCTGGAGGAAAGGGTAAAGCTTGATAAATGTCCTCTGGGTCCTTGTAACATTATAAATAATGAAACTGCTAAGCGGCTGTCTACCAATGAGCTGTATCGAACACCGCAAGATAAGGAGCATTATACGTGGCGCTGGCATCGCTCTCATTAAACCAAAAGCTATCAGATAAAGGAGGCCTGGGATTCCTGGAGAAGTCATTTGATTTCATGGAGAGTTTGCAGTTGCAGATGGCAGAATTGATTCACCAGGTTTCGAGGTTTGCAGTTAAAGGGTCATGTACACCTTTGGAGGCAATTTCTTTTACATTATTATTGCATTGTACTTACTTTGAGCTAAAATGATTTTTTTCAATTGGCCTTTATTATTTTTTTTGTGTACATAGCTGACATGCTCTACTAGCTGCCTGTGGATTTTTTGTCTTTTCCGTCATCTGAGGAGCAGATGGACTCCTTATCTCTGACCTTATAAACACTCATTATGGCTCAGCTCTTATCTTACTGATAAGAATGTAGCTTAAATAAGTGTTTCTGACTTCTTAGTAGTTTAGAGATAAGGTTTATTAGCTGGCCGGCACAAAGTGAAAGTACCAGTCACACAGCTAGAAAAACAGTTTACCCTTTGTGACAGAACTGCTCAATATCTTTAATTACAGGGCAATTGAAAAAATTATTTTTAGCGAAAAATGAGTAAAATGCAATCATAAACAAAAATTGCCTCCAAAGGTGTACATAGCCTTGAAATCCCCCATACAGATTAGAGTATTCACAGGTGAATCTGTTGTTTTTGGCAATCTAATGTGTATGGGATTAGGGTTGAGCGAACCCGAACCGCAAAGTTCGGGTTCGTACCGAACTTTGTGAGTTCGGGTACCCGGACCCGAACCCGGACTTTTTCACAAAAGTTCGGGTTCGAGTTTGGTGTTCGGGTAATTTTATTATTTTCCGTTATAACCATGTCTTAAGGCAGAATGCTAAATAAAATGGCCTTCCAGGGGTTAAAATAATTTTAACAAACTCGCCTTGTCCACTTGATCGCGCAGCCGGTGTCTTCCTTCTTCTTCTTTCAGGACCTGCAAAAGGACCTGCGGGTACCCATTGATTTGAATGGCGTCCGGGTTCAGGAAGAAGTTCGGGTCAAGTTCAGGTCCCGAACCCGAACTTTGACCTGAATCTCGGCCGAACCTAGGGAACCCGAACTTCCTTGGGTTCGCTCATCCCTATATGGGATATGTTGACTCTTATCTGTTTGGACTTCTGATAGACAAGCCACCATTAGATGATCTTGACAGTGGCTTACTACTCGTTCCCCATGGAAAACACATGCTCCGAAAAAGGGCACAATTTGAAAAGAGCCAGTGCAGCCCGAAACGCGTATACATTAATTGTATTATATTCCCTTCGACAATAAAGTTCCTGTTGTTACAGAGATGCACACTACTCTCCTGGTGGATTCACCAGAGGTAATTCTGCTGCAGGTGGTGGAAAGTGCCTGGGTCTATAACTGTTGAAGGCTTATGGTCCCTTTAATCAGAATGATCAGCATTTTGGAGGATCAGTAGAGAAGTGGGTGTAGATATAGGAGATACAGAGGTAGCAGTGACATCTGAGACCTGATGCCTGAACGGTTGTCTACCATATATGAAGACACAAGTAGTATAAATGGCACATAGTAGATGGAGAGTACTGATGAGAAACTGCATTGGAGCCAAGGGGCTTCAAGTTACTTCACTGGTAAATACTGAATTTACAATTTCTGGATTATTAAATGTCAGAATAAATAAATTTCAAATAATCTATTTTCCAGGTTTGGTTACCAGTTAATCTATCTACACTAGAAACCAAACATATAGAAGTTACATACTGTATATTGTCGGTTTGGTTGGGCTGTCCACCTTTCTCCTGAGTATTTACTAAATCGTCTGAATCCATATTGGGCTATAGATTCATAAAAAAATTAATTAGCAATTTTTGTTAAAGGGGTTGTCCCATCAGGGCAGTCCCTACATAAGAATTGTGTAACAGTATCCATGAAGAAAAGCAATAGGTGTTTTATTAGCAGATCCAGGCTTGACAAAGTCTTTTGAGTGATTCGAAACGTTGAATTTTATGAGATATTTTCATAAAACTACTATTACCTTTTCAACTTGGATGTTATTGCATAATTTATTTTTATTGTATAATTTTATTTATTTATTTTTTGGCTTTTGTGACTTTGCTTAACCAAATGTCTAACAAGCAACCACTTTCAGGTCAACCCTTGTCCTATGTTCTATTTGAGTATACGAACATGGTAGCGGGGAGTCCCCCAATCAGAACCCCTTTTTTACAGCAAGAGTGGAGATGCAATGTAATACCATAGTACCCCTGTAGTGGCCGCTGCAGGGAACATGTAGAGCAGGGGTACTCAACTAGCAGATCACGGTTCAAATCTGGACCTTTGTGGCCAGCTCGCCGGACCCCTCCTATCAACTGTATCTGTGTACTTGGGGAACAGATACAGTTGAATAAACTGGTGAAGCAGAAACCCATCGGCTCTCTCCTGCACTGTTCACCTGCCACCAGTGATTCAGTGCTGGCAATCTCGATGTGATGATGTCATCATGCCAGCTGCACTGAACCGCAAGCAGCACAGCACATAGCGAAGGTCTGCTCCGCACTGTGCTGTCTGTGGCTCAGCATGGCAAGCATGATAATATCATCGCATCGCTTCTGCCAGCCCTGACTCACTGATGAAGAAGCAGTGAATTGAGTGTGGGGAAGGTGAGTATATAAGGCTACTTTCACACTAGCGTTTTTAAATTCCGGTATTGAGTTCCGTCATAGGGGCTCAATACCGGAAAAAAACGCTTCAGTTTTGGCCCCATTCATTGTCAATGGGGACAAAATTGAACTGAAGACAACTCAGACAACATGCTCCTGAAAGCATTCCGTTCCGTCTTCAGACAGCATGCTGCGGTTTTCTCTCCGGTCCAGGCATCCGCACCAAGACGGATCCGGAATGACCCCCAATGCAAGTCAATGGGGACGGATCCGTTTGGTGTGACACACCAGTAAACCGGATCTGTCCTCCATTGACTTGCAATGGGGGGTCATTCCGGATCCGGCTACACAGAAATACATACATACATACAGACATACATACATACATACATACATACATACATACAGTCATGGCCAAAAGTTTTGAGAATGACACAAATATTATATTTTCACATGATCTGCTGCCCTCTGGTTTTTATGTGTGTTTGTCAGATGTTTTTATCACATACAGAAATATAATTACAATCATATTATGAGTAACAAAAGCTTATATTGACAATTAGAATGAGTTAATGCAGCAAGTCAATATTTGCAGTGTTGACCCTTCTTCTTCAGGACCTCTGCAATTCTCCCTGGCATGCTCTCAATCAACTTCTGGACCAAATCCTGACTGATAGCAGTCCATTCTTGCACAATCAATGCTTGCATTTTGTCAGAATTGGTAGGTTTTTGTTTGTCCACCCGTCTCTTGATGATTGACCACAAGTTCTCAATGGGATTAAGATCTGGGGAGTTTCCAGGCCATGGACCCAAAATCTCTATGTTTTGTTCCCTGAGCCATTTAGTTATCACCTTTGCTTTATGGCAAGGTGCTCCATCATGCTGGAAAAGGCATTGTTGATCGCCAAACTGCTCTTGGACGGTTGGGAGAAGTTGCTCTCGGAGGACATTCTGGTACCATTCTTTATTCATGGCTGTGTTTTTAGGCAAGACTGTGAGAGAGCCGATTCCCTTGGCTGAGAAGCAACCCCACACATGAATGGTTTCAGGATGCTTTACAGTTGGCATGAGACAAGACTGGTGGTAGCGCTCACCTCGTCTTCTCCGAATAAGCTGCTTTCCAGATGTCCCAAACAATCGAAAAGGGGATTCATCAGAGAAAATGACTTTACCCCAGTCCTCAGCAGTCCACTCCCTGTACCTTTTGCAGAATATCAGTCTGTCCCTGATGTTTTTTCTGGAGAGAAGTGGCTTCTTTGCTGCCCTCCTTGAGACCAGGCCTTGCTCCAAGAGTCTCCACCTCACAGTCCGTGCAGATGCACTCACACCTGCCTGCTGCCATTCCTGAGCAAGCTCTGCACTTCTGGTAGCCCGATCCCGCAGCTGAAACACTTTTAAGAGACGGTCCTGGCGCTTGCTGGTCTTTCTTGGGCACTTTTTGGCAACAATGGAACCTCTCTCCTTGAAGTTCTTGATGATGCGATAGATTGTTGACTGAGGTGCAATCTTTCTAGCTGCGATACTCTTCCCTGTTAGGCCATTTTTGTGCAGTGCAATGATGACTGCACGTGTTTCTTTAGAGATAACCATGGTTAACAGAAGAGAAACAATGATGCCAAGCACCAGCCTCCTTTTAAAGTGTCCAGTGGTGTCATTCTTACGTAATCATGGCAGATTGATCTCCAGCCCTGTCCTCATCAACACCCACACCTGTGTTAATGGAGCAATCACTGAAACGATGTTAGCTGGTCCTTTTAAGGCAGGGCTGCAATGATATTGAAATGTGTTTTGGGGGATAAAGTTCATTTTCTAGGCAAATATTGACTTTGCAAGTAATTGCTGTTAAGCTGATCACTCTTTATAACATTCTGGAGTATATGCAAATTGCCATTATAAAAACTGAAGCAGTAGACTTTGTAAAAATTAATATTTGTATCATTCTCAAAATTTTTGGCCATGACTGTACACATACATACTCACATACTCCAGGCAGGGACGCCGGCAGCATGTCTTCACGCGCCTCCTGCGCGCAGCTATGACGTTTCTCCACTGTGCCCAGCAGAGGGCGCTGTGGGGAATCATCATCACTGGAGGCGCGTGAAGACGTGCTGCCGGCGTCCCGGGCTGGAGTATGTAAGTAAGTAAATATGTTTGTGTGTGTATGTCTGTATTTCTGTCCCACTGTCTGTCAACATGTGTGGGGCCGGAGCGCTACATGTATCAGCGTTAGCACGGATCCGTTGGCACCCTTTAGGTGCCGGATCCGTGCTAACGCTAGTGTGAAAGAGGCCTAAAGCAGAGGCTATGTGGGGCATCATTCTTTGGGGGTCAGAAGAGGATCATATTGTGAGAGGAGGCACTAAGGGGGCATCATATTATGAAGAGAGTCACTAAGGGGGCATCATATTGTGAGGGAAAGCACCAAAGGGGTATCATACTGTGTGGCGAGGAACTAAGGGGGCATCATATTATGAAGAGAGAAGAGACTAGAGATGAGCGATTCATCAAAAATTCGCTTCGACGAATTTATGACAAAATTTGTTCTTAATACGAATTTATTCGGTCAAATTTGCGTTAAAAAATAATCGTTGTTTTGTGAACATTACTACACAAATTAGAAACATACAGTCTAATCGTTGTTAAAAGTACGCTACTGAACTGAATGCATAAGCATTAGCATACAAAGCGTACAAATCCTTAGCGTACTATTGACTAGCGATTGCGTAATATGCACGCACGAAGCTAGGCCGCAGCGTACAGTCCTCAGAGGCAGTCCATCTGAGGTAGAAAAGTACTAGCTATCCGACTAAGTATATAATTTACTAAAAACACCATACAATAAGTGAATAATAGGACACATTGCAGTACCTGAAAAAGAATACACACAATGGGCTAAAGTGCTTGAACGTTGCTGAACCTGTAAAAACATTATTGCTAAAATACTGCAAGACATAATTATGCAAACATTTTAGTGCAATCAATTTCACATTTGCAAGCATAATAGGCTCAGATATATACGTTTGAGTCTCTCCTCATGGCTGCTTGGCATAAAACACGGAACACAGTCCAAAATTCAATTGTAATCCACGTGAGGTAATTTTGTAATCCAAACAGGTAACATGTAATCCACCAGCAACAGCAGCAAATAGAGAACCCTTTTTGCAAAGGGGCTCCCAAATAACCTGAGAAGGGGGAAAAAGGAAGATAGGCATGATTAGGCGCAACTGGGAATTTTCTGCAGAATGGGAGGGGGAGTCCTGACAAGCCATGTCCATCTGGGTGAGAGTCAGACGGGGGCAATACAAACTGGATAAACTAAAAACAAGTGCCAACTAGCTCTCACCCGTCAGGTCAGGGGCGTAGCTATAGGGAAAGCAGGGGAAGCGGCTGCTTTGGGGCCCAGACTCACAAGGGGCCCCCTCAGGAGGAATACTAAAAGATTTTATTGTCAGGGCCCCCTCAACAGTATTTTACAATGACATCATATATAGTATATACGTGTAGGAAACGGACGGAGCAGTTGCTGGGCTTCGTCTGAGAGAGCAGTTTTGACCAGCCACAGGAGTGGGGGATGCGCGAGTTGGGGGTTGCGAAGAAGTTGCTGAGGGGGGGCCCCATTCTAAAATTTGCTGTGGGGCCCGGTGAGTTGTAGTTACGCCACTGCGTCAGGTGCAGTCCATGTTGTGGCTCCCAGAGATGTCCTTTAAATCAGCCAGACTGACAGCCAGTAGAAAGGTTCCTCAGATGAGGGACCTGAAGTCCTCCTCGTTGGAACTGCTGCTAAATGACATTAGAGGACACTCCTGCCTCTTGTAGACCAAGCTGGCTGCCATGGTTGAGCTCCACTGCCTCTTCTGCTAGAATTCGGACTTGACTGGGTGGTGGTCACACTGGTGAGCGTGGCAGCCACTTACGCCTTCACTTTTCTGCATACTCCTGCCGGGACAGCAGGGGTAAGGACTTCTGGCTGCAGTGGTTCAGGCAAGGCTGCACTCAAGGAAGAACCACCAGCTTCCTGGGGTGCTGCTGACTTCATTTTCCATGGTAGTTGGTACTGAAACACAGTGGACTGGAAAGTAAAGGATGATGTCGTCAGCTGACCCAGATGAAAGGACTGTGGTGGTGGTGGCAATCCAGAGATCAGAGGCTCCGGTTGTGGCTTCTCCCTGAAACGGAGGGTGCCATCTGGTGACTCTTGTAGGCAGCGCACGCGTCCTGCACCTGCCAAACTTCTGGTGGTGATGCAGGTACCAGGGGCTTAGACAATAACGTTACCCCGGTAGCAAAGGGGCCTTTTAGGGATGCTATGGGGGTATATTCTATGGACAGGTATGGCTGTTTCACAGACCTGCGGCCCACAAAGTACTCCTTGCCGTCCTTGTCGTCCACAAGGAAGCCACAGCCTCGCTCCACTGAAAACCATAGGACGGTTCCCTTACACTGTTCCAGTGTAGGGTCTCCCGGCCTCGGATGGTCCAGTATTTGGATGACCCAGTCCTCCACCGCATTCTTGTAGTCCCATAGGGTCTGGGCGTGTGGCCGTCACTGATGCAGGCACAATGGGATTCTGCCGCATGGAGGGTGTTGTTGTTCTCCTCGTGGGCGGTGGAGTGGACACTCCAGCTGCCTCCGTCGCACCAGCCAGCACGGTGAACATCGAATCAGGAGCCGGTGGGATTCTCTTGGCCAATTGTGACACTGTGATCTCCTCTGAATTGGATGGTGGGTCGGGGTACTTGCTACCAAACACCATCTCTCCCCACTTTGGTCGCAGTTGTTTTGCTATGCTGTGGTGTCTTGTTCACCGCTGGCTTGAACTGGAGAGGAGGGCAAAGTAATGAGGGAGGAGTCTTCACTCCCTATACATGCAAATAAATATTTCCTGGTGGGCCGGACTGGTTTTTCCCGCTCTTGAGGGGCATATTGTCATTTTCCCGCTTCTGGGGGCCGGGGGGCAAGAAGAATGTGTATGTAGTATACGTAGCATCAGCGTTCAAAATTTTAAGAACATTTACGAATAATACGAAGCGAATCTGAATAAATTTGGATTCGCTTCGGAGTAGGTAAAAAGGAGGATACGTAAAGAATCTATGAAGCGGCGAATAGATTCACTCATCTTTAGAAGAGAGTCACTAAGGGGGCATCATACTGTGAGGGGAGGCACCAAAGGCGGCATCATACTCAATGGGGACACTAAGAAGGCTTCATGCTGTGAGGGGTGGGGGCACTAAAAGGGGCTTTATACTGTTAGGGGAGGTACTAAGGGGGTATTATATTGTGAGAGAAGGCATTAAAGGAGGCATCATACTGTGAAAGGAGGTACTAAGAGGACATCAAATTCTGCAAGGAGGCACTATGGGTGCATCATATTGTGAGATTGGGACACTAAAAGGCATCATATTGTCTGAGGGGCACTAAAAATTAGTGGCATTAAGGGTACATTCTTATTGTGTTGGGGCGCTAAGGGGATTGGGTGGGATTAAAGGTATTGCTATTTTTCAGAAGAAAAAAAAAGCCGTAGAGCAGTACACACCACTGTTGTCCCTCCTTAAAAACTGTTTTTGTGCCTCGAACCTTCACTTAGAGGCAGACCCAGGTATGTGGACCTTTACTAAAAATATTGAGTACCCTTGATGTAGAGTGTAACCAGCTGTGTCTTCCTCGGTAATCCTGAGGTTAGGCTCTTTTCACACTCTGCAATGTCTGTCCCAGGTTTTTGTTGGGTCAGAGCAGTAAAAAAAAGAAAAAACCTAAAAAAAATGGAGGCCCTGGCGGATACCGATTACTATAGGTAGACGCAGTATGAAAAGAGTCTAATTTCTCGTTTTTTTTTATTCGTCCATTGTATGAATTACTCCAAGTGTCTCTAAGTTTTCCTTCCTTCGATTTACTTTAATAAAAAAGCTGGCAAGGCTTAACTTTCAGGATTTAATATGTCCTGTGTCTTATGGCAGGAGAGCACTGTATCAAGTGCATGATTATTGGGATGATGACAATACAATGAATAGGCGGTATTAATTAAGCTCTAATAAAAGTGTCATCATCAGCCGCATCATATTTATTGGACTTCTAATCCGGCCAAGTAACATCATTTAAACTGGAAGAATAAAATCTTATATTATTAATCTATCACTTACTTTAAATTAAACTCGTATATACTTTAGAGATTATAGTAATCGGTATTATTAAAGAAATAGAAAAGCACTGAGTCCTTCCTGATAAGGACTAGGTCCCATAATTCTGCGGGTGCAGGGACTGAGACTTCATCATTTTAAAGGGGAAGTTAAAGGGATGTAATAGTAATCAAACACTGATGGTTTACGTCAATGTGTGATCATGGGTGGAGGCAGTGGTGTACATAGAGAAGTAAGGGCCCCATAGCAAGGATAAAACCAGGCCCCCGACACAGACAGAAGGGTTTTCTGCCTAAACCCCTTTCAATGACCCTAGGACCATTTTCCCACTGCCTCATTTGCAAAAAGTTGTTCCTTTAGAGGGTAGAGTCCTGACCAAGTTTTCACCTCCAGTAGAAGAGGAGATAATCCCAACTAAGACTGGGCCCCCTCTTGCCCTGGGCCCCATAGCAGTCGCATGGTCTGCCGCTATGGTACTTATGCCCCTGGGTGGAGGGGTGTGCACAGATCTCATAGGGCCCCATAGCACAACTTAGTATGGGCCCCCCTGCCCCACCCAGTTTCCAAGTTTCTTATCAAACACTCCCAGGCAATGCAGAATGTAAAGCAAGGCCCCATATTTCTGATGAGTTCACTTTTTTTTTTTAATTAAGCAAACACAATTTTATTAAAAAAAAAAAAAAGAATAAAAAAGTCACCCTTGGCCTCACCCACTTTATCCATCAGTAAAGAGGATCAGGTGCTTTATACATATGACGCTCATTCTGACCACCATATGTATTCACAACAGACAACTGACATAAATACAATGATAAATCTCCAGCATCCCTTCTATTACAAAGCTGACTTCCTGCAGCCACCACTAGGGGGAGCTCAGTGCATAGGAATTTTATGCAAGTACAATTCACTGAAATGAAAGCTGTAATCATCTATTTACACAGAGCTCCCCCTAGTAGTGGCTGCATGAAAATGCTATGTTTTCACATTGGAAAGAGAAGGAGATCAATGCTCCCCCTCCCTCCACCTCGGCTCCATAGCAGTCACATGATCTTCCTCCGTTGAAGGTACATCCAGGGGCGGACTGGGAACTTTAAGTGGCCCTTGAAAAAATACTAAAAGTGGCCCCATTTTGTAGTTGGCTTCATATTGATGGAAGGCAGGGCCAACAATACCATATTGTGGCACATTATACCACCCCAACAGAGCCAGAAACCACAGTCCATCACAAAATACTGCAGCCAGCAGCACAAAATACATCCCCATAAACTTCCACTGGGCGGCCGTGAGGAGGGCTCAGGCGGCCCCCTGGGCATCAGCCCACCGGGAAGTTTCCCTGTAAGGTCTATGGCCAATCCGCCCCTGGGTACATCGCTGCGTGAGGTTCAACCTCCAAGACCCTCACTAAACACCATAAAGAAGGACTGCTGACAGATAAATTTTACACTGGTACAGTCCATACTACGGCTGTGGCAGGTCCTACATCTCAGACCCATTCTCTTGAACCATGGCACCCCTTGTTGTCATCATTGGTTAAGTTCCCCAAATTGAACCCCCCACCACCAATAAACCAAAAGGATAGGCCATCAATGGTTCTGTCCCAGAAAACCTATATGAAATGTGTCCATAAGAAGGGTTCTTCATTGTCTTACATGTCCCCACACTAAAGGTGCCCATATATATTACATGAATTTTGCCCAAATGTTTTGGACGTCCAACTATCTAATATGTATGTGGATGTCCTGACTGTCCCCTAGCAGATGATGTCAGCAGAAAGAAAGATTGGGCATGTTGAATTTTGCATGCCCAATTCTTTTGTTTTCACGGTGGTCAATGATCGTTCATAATACGCTGTCACTTCCTGTTTTGCAGATTTCACTTTTCAGCCTGTGGGCAGATTTAGCAGAAATCTCGTTATCATCCCAGGCATTTTATAGATAGAGGCAGACAGGATCCACCAATGACAATAAGTGATGGAGGCAGCTCAGCTCCTCCCCCTCCCTGCACAGTGGCCTACTAAAGAGCATGCCCACAACACTCTCACTATTGTAGAAGTCAACAGATCATATTTTATCCTTATGTCCTAGTCCCTGCTGTAAAGCTTTACAGCATCTCTTCTGATTAAAGATGGCAATCTCCAAAGTCTTGTGAAGTAAATGGATCAAACAAATGTCTGCAAAAAACAAAACAAGTATGTTCCAATGTAGAATTTAAAATTAGTAAAAAAAAATATGGTAACATTCCCTTCAAACTTTTCCCAGCCTGTGACATGCAGAACATTTATGGAATGGTCAGGCCCAGGTTATCGCACATTATAAATATTAAAAATAAAATTTATCAAAACTGGAGTAACAGAAAATTGACTTAGTTGCAACCAATCAGATTCCAGCTTTCATTTTTCATAGCTTTCTTGGAAAATGAAAGGTGGAATCTGATTGGTTGCTAAGGGCAAGTCAGCCAGTTCTACTTTACACCCACTTGATAAATCTCCCTCATTATATTTACAGCAACAGGAGAGGAGACCAGGCCACCTGCAGCAAGTGTTAGCGGTATATTACAACTTGCAGTTTGCTAATGCCATTCCAAGCCATTTGACCATATTTGTATAAAAAAAAGTTTCATTAAATGTTCAAAAGTGTTAAAAAAATGTAAAATATTTTAATGATGTAAAATATACAGTACAGACCAAAAGTTTGGGCACACCTTCTCATTCAAAGAGTTTTCTGTATTTTCATGACTATGAAAATTGTAGATTCACACTGAAGGCATCAAAACTATAAATTAACACATGTGGAATTATATACTTAACAAAAAAGTGTGAAACAACTGAAAATATGTCTTATATTCTAGGTTCTTCGAAGTAGCCACCTTTGCTTTGATTACTGCTTTGCACACTCTTGGCATTCTCTTGATGAGCTTCAAGAGGTAGTCACCTGAAATGGTATTCCAACAGTCTTGAAGGAGTTCCCAGAGATGCTTAGCATTTGTTGGCCCTTTTGCCTTCACTCTGCGGTCCAGCTCACCCCAAACCATCTTGATTGGGTTCAGGTCTGGTGACTGTGGAGACCAGGTCATCTGGCGTAGCACCCCATCACTCTCCTTCTTGGTCAAATAGCCCTTACATAACCTGGAGGTGTGTTTGGGGTCATTGTCCTGTTGATAAATAAATGATGGTCCAACTAAACGCAAACCAGATGGAATAGCATGCCACTGCAAGATGCTGTGGTAGCCATGTTGGTTCAGTAGGCCTTCAATTTTGAATAAATCCCCAACAGTGTCACCAGCAAAGCACCCCCACACCATCACACCTCCTCCTCCATGCTTCACGGTGGGAACCAGGCATGTAGAGTCCATCCGTTCACCTTTTCTGCGTCGCACAAAGACACGGTGGTTGGAACCAAAGATCTCAAATCTGGACTCATCAGACCAAGATTTCCACTGGTCTAATGTCCATTCCTTGTGTTCTTTATCCCAAACAAGTCTCTTCTGCTTGTTGCCTGTCCTTAGCAGTGGTTTCCTAGCAGCTATTTTACCATGAAGGCCTGCTGCACACAGTCTCCTCTTAACAGTTGTTGTAGAGATGTGTCTGCTGCTAGAACTCTGTGTGGCATTGACCTGGTCTCTAATCTGAGCTGCTGTTAACCTGCGATTTCTGAGGCTGGTGACTCGGATGAACTTATCCTCCGCAGCAGAGGTGACTCTTGGTCTTCCTTTCCTGGTCCTCATGTCAGCCAGTTTCTTTGTAGCGCTTGATGGTTTTTGCAACTGCACTTGGGGACACTTTCAAAGTTTTCCCAATTTTTCGGACTGACTGACCTTAATTTCTTAAAGTAATGATGGCCACTCGTTTTTCTTTACTTAGCTGCTTTTTTCTTGCCATAATACAAATTCTAACAGTCTATTCATTAGGACTATCAGCTGTGTATCCACCTGACTTCTGCCCAACACAACTCATGGTCCCAACCCCATTTATAAGGCAAGAAATCCCACTTATTAAACCTGACAGGGCACACCTGTGAAGTGAAAACCATTTCAGGTGACTACCTCTTGAAGCTCATCAAGAGAATGCCAAGAGTGTGCAAAGCAGTAATCAAAGCAAAAGGTGGCTACTTTGAAAAACCTAGAATATAAGACATATTTTCAGTTGTTTCACACTTTTTTGTTAAGTATATAATTCCACATGTGTTAATTCATAGTTTTGATGCCTTCAGTGTGAATCTACAATTTTCATAGTCATGAAAATACAGAAAGCTCTGTGAATGAGAAACTTTTGGTCTGTACTGTATATAAAAAAAAAGAAAGATATAGTTAGTATTGCCACCCAAACTTCAAAATTATCATACTACTTAACCACATTGGTGAATGTGATAAAGAGAAAAAAAGGCCAGAACTGAGAAAAATATGCTCAAAAGGTTGCCTGTAGTCTTACATATACTGTATAAAAAAAAAGTCAAATCATCTCACAAAATACAGGTACTTACAAGCTCTGTTGGTGGAAAAAAAAAAAAAAGACTATAGGGACACAAAAACAAAAAAATGTTAAAGTGTTTTTATGATTTAAAGCAGAAGAAAATAAAATAAACTATATACATTTTTTATTGTCTTACTCGTAAAAAAAAAGCTTTCATGCATGTAATTTGTGCCACACAATGAATACTAAAAAGTTGATTCGGCTGCTTCACCGAATTTCAAGAAATTCAATTTGTGAAGATTTTCTTCATCACAAAGCGCATTTCTTCGTATGTAGCGGGCACAATGATGGGGAACAACAATCGTGCCGACCTCCATCATTGAACCCCTCAGATGCCACGTTCATTACTGATGGCGGCATCTGGGGCTACCATTTAAGCCTTTCAGGGGTTAATCAGGGCAAAAATTTAAAAAAAATATATTCACCTTATCCATTTGCTCACATAGAGGCCGTCAAGATTTCGCACAGTATCTTCAATCAAGATAGCTGCGATGGCCTCTTCACGTGCAAAAGGATGAGGTGAGTATGTTTTTTTTTTGTTTGTTTTTTAACCACCATTTCAGGGAAAATTGATTCGTTACCACGAAGTGCAAGGAAATTCAGCTTTGCTGCGAATCAAATTATTACCAAAATTCAGATCGAAGTCAATTTGTTTGACTTGGATTCGACCAACACTAGTGAATACCATAAAAATAAAACCGAAAAAATAAGACCCTGTTTCTGTTTTTTCTATCCCCCATGTATTAAAAACATTAATACGTGTTTTTCTATACATTTTATGTACCCCAAAACGGCGCCATTAAAAAATACAACTCATCCCACAAAATACAAGTTCTAAATTATGTTGATAGAGAAATAAAAAATGTTCTTACTCTTGGAAGATGGAGATTAAAAAATAAATCACCACTTCTGTGTCCTTGAATGGGTTTTTCAGTTTGCATCAACTTCCTATAAAATATTCATTTATGAAGGTTACTTTTGTAACCTGTAACTTTGTAATGTATTTCTCTTACCTTTATTGTTTATTATTATCTGACGTTTTAGGCTGTGGTCACATGACCATGTCCATGCAGCTCTTACTTCCTGTGATGTTATGTCCATGGGTGGGGCAGCGATAGGGGAGTATCTATGTAACTGAGTGGGAGGAACTATAAGCTAGCTGGTTGTTGTTAGGGGCGGTGATAGGAGAGTGTCTATGTAACTAGCTGGGTAGCAGGAGCTATAAGCTGGCTGGACATTGTTAGGGGCGGTACTAGAGCTGTGGCAGAGGAAGGAAAAGTGCATCATGGGTTTGGTTGGATACAACAACAGGAAGTGCTACATACAGGATGGAAACAAACCAGAGGGATTGGTTTACATGGTGAAAATGGTTCAGGAGAGTCCAAACTTAAAACTAGGGAAGTTGTACATGAGGTAAGCAAGTACATAAGCAGATCTGTTAAAAACCATAGTAATCCTGGAAAACCCCTTTAAGGGGTTATGGCAGCCAGTTACAATACATTTGATGTTACAATAATTACCAGGTGAATGGATATAATGCCCATATATCCCACAGCTATGTACCAGTATATAGCTTCTTCACTGTAGGCTTTGTTCTTAATTAAAGCAGTGGCAGGTGCAATACATCCCTTTAAATGGGCCAAACAACCATTACGAGTATCACGGAGCATTTATTAACAGAATACCTGAAAGAAAGCCCACCGGGGAGCGGTCTCATAAAGGACATCAGCAGTGCATTGTCACTGAATGAGACCTCTGCTCAACGCATTTCGTCTGTCTGGTATATACACAGCATGCATTCCATCTGAGGAGCATGCTTGGGAAGCAGTACCTGCCGGATTTACGATTTGTTCCATCTTTGCCTATTACCATCCGTCCAAACCACAGGACATGGTGATAATAGAGGATGCGTCTAATTTGTCATCCATGCGAGAACGTTCATCCCGATTGTCCTCCCGAGACCTGAGTTTCTATTTGGCGAAGCCCCATTTCGCCGCCCCCAAGTAAATATCCACATTCTTCATGTTAAAGTTTGTCCTCTGGGTGCTCTTTGGATGAAACGTACGAGGAGATGAATGCTCTCCACCGGCCAAGTCTGAGACCGGATGTCACAACTTGGTTGAGTCTCGATTCGTGCTTGTACTTTAATATAAGCAAGAAGATCTTGTATGAGTCATGGGTTTGTTGTTTTTGGCTCTTTTTTTCTTATCCTTCTTTTGATGTATTATCCGTAAGTGGAAGTTCTAGTGACTCTCTTAAGTATCCTATTGATTTTTACACAAATGTTATAGGGACTTAAACAACCACTAAAATTACACTGCTCTCGAATCCGCTGATCGCTTCCCCAAGTTGTGCTAAAACGGTGGCTTGTTGAAAAAGGAAAGCAGTGATTTTCTGGTAATATTGATTTTTAACAAGTGCCTACTGAAATAGTAGACTCATACCTACTAATTCCCCGCCGCTCTGGTCCTTTGCGCTACCTCCACTTTCTCTTATCTTCTGGTCTCTGCGCTGTTTACGTGGGCCATGGGTACAGTCACATGCACCACACCAGCCAATGACTGGCTTCAGAGGTGACCTGCTGCTTGTGGTGCCATCATTGCTGAAACCAGTCATTGGCTGGAGCTAGAGATGAGCAAATTTCTTCAAAATTTGACTAGGCTGCTTTGCCAAATTTCACTCAAAAATTTGCTTCGTGTCTAGGGATGAGCAAACCCGAACTGCAAAGTTTGGGTTCGTACCGCAGACTTTTTCCCTGAAGTCCGAGTTCGGTGTTTGGGTCGTTTTATTATTTCCAGTTATAGCATGGTTATAGCGGAAAATAATACCATTCTTAAGAAAGAATGCAAAATAATCTGGCAATTTAGGGGTTAAAAAAACAACTCATCTTATCCAACCAAAAAAACAACTCATCTTATCCACTTGATCGTGCTACCGCAGTGTTTTCCATCTTTTTTCAGCAGGACCTGCGAAAGGACCTGCAATGACATCATCGCAGGTCCTTTGGCAGGTCCTGCTGAATAAAGCTAGAAGGACCTGTGATGACGTCACCGTGCTCACCATGTGATAACCGCAGTGATGTCATTGCAGGTCCTTTTGCAGGTCCTGCTGAAAGAAGACAGAAGACAACGTGGCAACACGATCAAGTGAGGTGAGTTGTTTTTTTGTTTTTTTTAACCCCCAAATTGCCATATTCTTTTGCATTCTGTATTAAGAATGCTATTATTTTCCGCTATAACCATGTTATAATGGAAAATAATAAAGTGAAGTTCAGGTCTCCAGGTTCGGGGTCAAGTTCGGGTCCAGAACCCGAACTTTGACCAGAAGTTCGGCTGAACCTGGCGAACCCGAACTTCCACTAGTTCGCTCATCCCTATTCGTGATGAATTACTTTGTCAAGAAACAGTGGGTGCAGTGACAGGGAACTCTGATTGCGCCGCTCTCCGCCATTATACCTCTCAGATGCGTTCATACATTATCAGCGCATCAGAGAGTAAAAACAGTGTAAAATTAACAGAAAAAAAAAAATGAAATCATACTTACTGCTCCATTTGCTGGCAATGGGCCAGCTGCCGTCATCTTACTTGAAGTTTTGGCGCGAAATCTCGTCATATGTCACCACGCACGGGATTTTGGCTGAGATCTTCAATCAAGATGGCGGCTGGCCTGTCGCGAGCAAATGGAGCAGATAAGCAAGATTTTTTTTGTTTTTTTACACTATTTCAGGTTAAATCGATTCGCTACCATGAAGCACAAGGAAATTTGGCTTTGCAGTGAATCAAATTTATCCTAAAATTCGGATCAAATTCCACTTCATTGGATTCTATTCACTCAACTCTAAATGGAACAGTGAATGTGACCATGCCTATGGCCAGCCAGATGTAAACTATGCCGGGTCCAGAAGATGGAGATAGAGATAGTAACATGGAGCACCACAGCGGTATGGAGCAGGTAAGTATTAGTCTACTATTTTGGGGGCAGGCTGCAGGGACTTGCTTAAAAATCAATATTACCGGAAAACCCCTTTAAAGGGGTTCTCCGGGAATTAAGAAAATAAAAATACGTAAATATTACTTTATTATAAATATATTCGCAAATACCTTTCATTACTTATAGTGGCTCATTTTGTTTAGGGAGCAATGATTAGGAGAAACAAAATGGCTGCTGTCCTATTAGCACATACAAAACCTGTCCTAATCACACAGGAGGACAAGTTACTTCACAACACTGAGGTAAAGAGCTGCCTCATCCTCCTCTCTACTTTGCTTGTCAGGGATTATGATCCTGAATACAGCTGATAAGAACTTCAGATGACACTCTGTGGGAATGGAGTTCATGAGCAGACATGGAGTACAGAGAGGACCTACAGGACAGACTGTGGTAATGTGGGGCTGTGGTAATGGAGACTGCATACAAAGCTGCTGCTCATTGGCCACATCTGCTTATGAACTCTATTCCTACAGAGATTCAGCTGAAGATGTTATCGCTGTATTCAGGATCATAATCCCTGACAAGCAGAGCAGAGAGGAGGATGAGGCAGCTCTTTACCTCAGTGTTGTGAAGTAACTTGTCCTCCTGTGTGATTAACCCCTTAACGCCGAATGACGGCTTATCCCGTCATGGGCAGGAGCCTCTTGCCGCCCCATGACGGGATAAGCCGTCATGGCATTAAACTGTCACCATGTCTGATGACATGGTGACAGTGCTGAGACCCCGGCTGTTACTTACAGCCAGGGGTCTCAGCTAACCAGCCCGGGACCAATGGGGGCGGTCCCGGGCTAGTGATCGCTGTGATTGGCTAGTCTGTTCAGACTAGCCAATCGCAGCGATCGTGCTGCAATAAACTGTAAAATAAAAAAAATAAAAAAATTTGCAATATAATATATATATCCCCCCCCACCCCACTGTTTTCTTTGATGGCCGTTTGGGTGGGTGGGGGGGGAGATATAGCTAGCTAGCGGCGGGCGGGCGGGCGGGTGAGCGATGTGCGGGCGGCTGCGGCGAGAGTGCCGCCCGCAATTTCAGGGTGGCCGAGCGTTTTCAAGCAGAGTATCAGCATACAGCTGATACTCTGCTTGAAACTGCTGACATCGGTGCTGGCACCGATGTCAGCAGTTTAACCCCTTCCATGCCGCGGTCCGTAGGGACCGCTGTATGGAAGGGGTTAACAGGGAGGGAGCTCCCTCCCTCTCCCATCGGGCGCTGGCAGCGCCGATGGTGTGGCCAGATGAGAGGGAGGAAGCTCCCTCTCCCTTCCATCGGGACGCTGCTCTGCTGTGGCAGTGTCCCGATGGTTACCATGGCAACCAGACGCTTTCAGAAGCATCTCGGTTGCCATGGTGTAAGCTAAGCCTCATCAGGCTCCTGCTAAAGGTAGGAGCCTGACAAGGTTTAGCAACAGTGAAAATGCACTGCAGTACACTATACAGTGTACTGTAGTGTATTATAGAACAATCAGACCCACTGGATCTTCAAGAACCAAGTGGGTCTGAGTCTAAGAAAGTGTAAAAAAAGTGTAAAAATTTTTTTAAAAAAGTGTAAAAAAAAGTGTTAAAAAAAATCCCTTTTTCCCCCCAAAACTCAAATTTGAAATTAGTAAAAAAAGATAAAAAATACCCCAAGCATGTTAGGTATCGCCACGTTCGTAACAACCTGCTCTACAAAAATATCACATGTCCCAACCCCTCAGGTGAACACCGTAAAAAAATAAAAATAAAAACAGGTTCAAAAAAGCTATTTTTGTCACTTTACATCACAAAAAGTGTAATAGCAAGCGATCAAAAAGGCGTATGCCCCTCAAAATAGTACCAATCTAACCGTCACCTCTTCCCGCAAAAAATGAGCCCCTACCTGAGACAATCTCCCAAAAAATAAAAAAACTACAGCTCTCACAATGGAGACACTAAAACATGGATTTTTTTTGTTTCAAAAATGAAATTATTGTGTAAAACTTAAATAAATTAAAAAAACTATACATGTTAGGTATCGCCACGTCCGTAACAACCTGCTCTACAAAAATATCACATGAGTTAACCCCTCAGGTGAACACAGTAAAAAAAATAAAATAAAAACAGGGTCAAAAAAGCCAATTTTTGTCACTTTACATCACAAAAAGTGTAATACCAAGCGATCAAAATGGCATATGCCCCCCAAAATAGTACCAATATAACCGTCACCTCTTCCCGCAAAAAATGAGCCCCTACCTGAGACAATCGCCCAAAAAATAAAAAAAACTACAGCTCTCACAATGGAGACACTAAAACATGGATTTTTTTTGTTTCAAAAATGAAATTATTGTGTAAAACTTAAATAAATTAAAAAAACTATACATGTTAGGTATCGCCACGTCCGTAACAACCTGATCTACAAAAATATCACATGAGTTAACCCCTCAGGTGAACACAGTAAAAAAAATAAAAATAAAAACAGGGTCAAAAAAGCCAATTTTTGTCACTTTACATCACAAAAAGTGTAATACCAAGCGATCAAAAAATCATATGCCCCCCAAAATAGTACCAATCTAACCGTCACCTCTTCCCGCAAAAAATGAGCCCCTACCTGAGACAATTGCCCAAAAAATAAAAAAACTACAGCTCTCACAATGGAGACACTAAAACATGATTTTTTTTGTTTCAAAAATGATATTATTGTGTAAAACTTAAATAAAAATAAAAAACTATACATGTTAGGTACTGCCACGTTCGTAACAACCTGCTCTACAAAAATATCACATTAGTTAACCCCTCAGGTGAACACAGTAAAAAAAACAAAAAAAAAACAGCCAGAACAGCCATTTTTTTTTACCTTGCCTAACAAAAAGTGTAATATAAAGTGATCAAAAATCATATGTTCCCCAAAATAGTATCAATAACACTGTCACCTTATCCCTTAGTTTCCAAAATATGGGCACTTTTTGGTTGTTTCTACTGTAGGGGTGCATCGGGGGGGCTTCAAATGGGACATGGTGTCTCAAAACCAGTCCAGCAAAATCAGCCCTCCAAAAACCATCTGGCGCACCTTTCCTTCTGCGCTTGGCCATGCGCCCATACAGTAGTTTACAATCACATGCGGGGTGTTTCTTTAAATCGCAGAATCAGGGTAATAATTTTTGAGGTTTTTTTTGCTATTAACCCTTGATTTGTTACAGGAAAAAATGGATTAAAATGGAAAATCTGCAAAAAAAGTGAAATTTTGAAATGTCATCTCCATTTTCCTTTAATTCTTGTGGAATACATAAAGGGTTAACACCGTTTGTAAAATTAGTTTTGAAAACCTTGAGGGGTGTAGTTTCTAAAATGGGGTCATTTATGGTGGTTTCTATTATGTTAGCCCCACAAAGTGACTTCAGAACTGAACTGGTGCTTAAAAAAAATGGTTTTGGAAAATTTCTAAAAAAATTTAAGAATTGATTCTAAAATTCTAAGCCTTCTAACATCCCCAAAAAATGAAATTACATCTACAAAATGATGGCAACATAAAGTAGACATATGGGACATGTAAAGTAATAACTATTTTGTGAGGGATCACTATCTGCCTTAATAGCAGAGAAATTCAAAGTTTTGAAAATTACAAATTTTTCCAAATTTTCTGTAAATTTAGGATTTTTTTATAAATAAAGGTGATTTATATTGACTCAAATTTACCACTGTCGTGGAGTACAATGTGTCACGAAAAAACAATCTTGGAATCAGTCGAATCGGTGAAAGAATCCCAAAGTTATGAATTGATAAAGTGACACATGGCAGATTTTAAAAATGTGGCTTCGGCATTAAGTGTAAAAGTAGCTTCGGCCTTAAGGGGTTAAGACAGGTTCTACGTGTACGAATAGGACAGCGGCCATTTTGTTTCTCCTAATGATTCCTCCCCAGACAAAACGAGCCATTATAACTAATGAAAGGTATTTGAGAATATATTTATAATGAAGTAATATTTAAGTATTTTTATTTTCTTAATTCCCGGAGAACCCCTTTAAATACAAATCGCAGGACCTGCGATCAACGTCATCGCGCTTACCACGTGGTGAGCGCGGTGATGTCACCGCAGGTCCTTTTGCAGGTCCTGAAAGAAGAAGAATAAGGAAGACACCAGCTGCGCAATCAAGTGGACAAGGTGAGTTTTTTTTATTATTTTTAACCCCTAGAAGGCCATTTTATTTAGCATTCTGCCTTAAGAATGCTATTATTTTCCGTTATAACCATGTTATAACGGAAAATAATAAAATTACCCGAACACCAAACTCGAACCCGAACTTTGCGGTTTGGGTTCGCTCAACCCTAGTGAAGATCAGACTCTTTGGACCCCCGCTGATCAGTCGTTTGAAGAGGCCACAGTGCTCCAGTGAGTGCTGAGGCCTCCTCCTAGGTCAGTGACATCATGTTTATCGGCCACGTGGCCTAGGTGCAGCTCAGTCTCAATTGCAGTAAGTGAATGGGGCTGAGCTCAATAACAATGCACAGCCATTATAGAATGTACGGTGCTGTGCCTGGTGTGCTGTGAGGAAGCTGCAACGCTCACCAGAGCACCATCACCTCTTCACGCAGCTGATCCATGGCGGTGCTTGGAATCAGGCCCCCCGCTGTTCAGATATTGATAACCCATTCTGAGGACAGGCCATCAATGTTGGCCATCAACTCTAAGAAAATACCTTTAAAGAAAATGTGCCATCAGAAATTGACCTATCATGTTTTTATGTTTAACGTTTTTAAAAAATTATTGGTGATGTTATTTTTTATTTTCCATGTCAAAATCTATATTTAAACAAACAAACAAAAAAAAAAAACATAAAATGCTACAGTTTTACCACTGGCCACTAAGCGTAATAATAGTAGGCGTCACTTGGTCTGTACAGATCACTTTATTGCAGTTATCTGCTTATCTGTCATTCTAATCCTGCCTGTAATGATATCACCTTTGTGTATAGATAAGACAGGATCCACCATTCACAATAGGCGATTGTCAAAGCTTATCTATTCCCTCCCTGTACAATGACTTCTGCACAGGTCACAGAGCATGCTTAGAAAACTCTCCTATTGAAGTCAATGAGGTCCATTGCGTCTATGGCCCATGAGCCTGCTGTGAAGCAATTTTTTTTAATGCTGTGTAAATGCTGTTAAGAACAGCTCAGGCAAGGAGGAGACTTCTATGGAAGAGTCTTCTAGGCATGCTGTGTGCCCTGTGCAGAGGTCATTGTACAAGGAAGAAATAGATAAGCTCTGACAATCACCTTATCTACACACATAGGTGATATCCTTACAGGCAGGATTAGAATGATAGATAAGCAGATAACTGCAGTACAGTAATCTGTACAGACCAAGATGTCGCATCTATTATTTGGCTTAGGCCTCTTTCACATTAGCGGCCGCCCGGATCTGGCAGGTGAAGGGTGCCGCCGGATCCGTGCTGCCGCAGGGACATGTGTGGGGCCGGAACCGCTCTCCGGCCCCACACATGTTACACAGTACATACACACAGACACACACAGACATATACACATACAAATACACATACATACTTACATGCTCCCTGCAGGTCTCCACAGCGCAGGAGGAGCAGCACGTCGTGCACATAGGACGATTCCCCACAGCGCCCTCTGCTGGGCGTCGGGTGGAATCGTCCTATGTGTGCAACGTCCTGCTCCTTCTGCGCTGTGGAGACCTGCCGGGAGCATGTAAGTATGTATGTGTATTTGTATGTCTATATGTCTGTGTATGTTTATGTATATGTATGTATGTGTGCAGGTGACGGATTCGTCATGAACTCCATTGAAAGTCAATGGAGGACGGATCCGTCCCCTCCAAACGGATCCATCCCCATTGACTTACATTGGGGGTCATGACGGATCCGTCTTGGTGCAGATGCCTGGACCGCATGCTGCGGTTTGCTCTCCGGTCTGAAGACAGAACGGAATGCTTCTAGGAGCATTCCGTTGTCTTCAGTTCAGTTTTGTCCCCATTGACAATTGACTAATGCATTGGAGTCTATAAAATGAGCAATCAGATGATTGTTTGTTATAGTACCCTATGGGAACTATAAAAAAAAGTGTAAAAAAATTAAATAAATACAGTTTAAAAAAACAACATAAAAATTCAAATCACCCCCTTTCCCTAAAATAAAAAGAAAAGTAGTAAAAAAGAAAAAAATACACATCATGGGTATTTCCATGTGCGAAAAACGCCCATATTATAAAATTATAAAAACTTCTTTCCCATACGGAAAACAGAGAAACGGAAAAAAGTGTCAAAATGGTCGATTCGCCGTTTTTTGACGCTTTTTTTCTAAAAATAATTTAATAAAAAGTGATTAAAAAGTCATACACACCCAAGAATGGTATAAATGAAAAGTTCAGATCGTCCCGCAAAAAAATGAGCCCCCATACAGCTCCGTACACATAAATACCAAAAAGTTATAGCGGTCAAAATATGGCTAAAAAAATAAATCCAACTTTCTAATTATTTTATCACTATCAAAACGCAAGAAAAACTATATATATTAGATATCGCCGGATTCGTACTGACCGGTAGAATGAAAGTAACTGATCAGTTTTAATGCACATTGAATGCCGTAAATAAAAAACACGTAAAACTGTGGCGGAATTGTGTTTTTTTTTTTTTACAATTTCACCCTATTTGGAATTTGTTTTCCCGCTTACCACTATATCATATGCGTTGGAAAGTACAACTTGTCCCGCAAAAAACAAGCCCTCATACAGCTATGTGAAAAGAAAAATAAAAAAGTTATGGCTGTGTGAAGGCAGGGAGCACAAAACGAAAAAGAAAAAAGAAAAAAAAAAAAAACCCGGGGATGAAAGGGTTAAAAATGTTAAACATAAAAACATGATTTAAACAATAGGTAATTTTCTGATGACACATTCCCTTTAAGACACTTAGGCTCCATTCACACGTCCTGATTTTCTTTCCTGATTCGATCCTGATCCTGATCTGGATCCGTTCATTTCAATGGGTCCTGAAAAAATCAGGATCGAATCAGGAAAGAAAAACAGGACGTGTGAATGGAGCCTTAATCTGAACTTGAACTTTTTTCTTCATTTATTAGCACATTAATAACGTTTTACATAAAACAGGTGATTCTCACCCCCGTTTCTCACTTTCTCATATTGCTACCACTCAGGTATTTTATAATTGCTGATACTTTCATTTAAAAAACACATAAGTAGCCTGTTAGCACGAATTTAAGGTACATCTCCACTTGTATCTTCATAGGTGTGTAATATGCCGAGCGCAAACACCATCTATAACACAGCTGTCCTGCATGTAGAGCTCCATAATTAAATGCGGCGGTACGTCTTGTAATCATCACGTCCGCTCTGGTTGGGATTACCTCCTAATCCTGTATTTACACACATGTGATTGACACTACGTTATAAGAGGGCTGCGATGAGGAAACTGAGAAGAAAATGCAGGTATTAGGGAGATTTCCTGTTTCGATTGCTTTTGATGCTGTAAAGCCTGACCTCTGCTGCCTGAGTAGTGGGCATGCCTCACCTGCCCTTCCTCCCAGCTCCACTGCTTCATTAAAGGGAATGTACTGTCAGAAAATGCTGTTAGTTTAAACCACCATGTTAGTTTAAACCATATGTTATAAATTGTTGGTGTTTTTTTTTTTTTTTTACATTTTCCATGTCTCTACCTGTACCCTGACCATTAAGCCTCACAATAGGCTGACATTGTTCCGTAGGGATTGCTTTTCAGCAGTCATCACATTATCATCGCAAGCAGGATTACAATGACAGGAAATTCACTTATCTGTAGTAAGCATATTTTCATCCACAGTCCAAAGGGGAAAAGGGTGATGGGGGACAAAACTGTTTTACAAAGCTGGACAACTCCTTAAAATGTTCTACCCTTAATCGATGGCCTAGTGTCAAGTGGCCTCAGAATTGGAGCTTCACGTTTTGACACAGGCTCCAAAAAGCTTGCTCCCCTCCCTGTGTGCCAATGTCATGCTGAAGGGGCTGGCTCATTGTGTTAGCCCCCTTCAGCTGATCCAGAGACAGAGAAGGGATAACTTTGCTAATAAATTGATACAGACGGCCAACCTCTTTGACATCAGTTCTTTAAGGAAATCGTCAGGGAGGTTATTCCAAACATCTTGGAGAACTAACCACTGATCTTCTGTGAAAGTAGGCTTGCTCAGATCTTTCTGTCTCTTCATGTAATCTCAGAGAGACATGATGATGTTGAGATCAGGGCTCTGTCGGAAGGAGGTTATTTCAAACAACTTGGAGAACTAACCAACGATCTTCTGTGGAAGTAGGCATGCTCAGATCCTTCTGTCTCTTCATGTAATCTCAGACCGACTTGATGATGTTGAGATCAGGGCTCTGTGGGAAGGAGGTTGCTCCAAACATCTTGGAGAACTAACCATTGATCTTCTGTGGATGTAGGCTTGGTCAAATCCTCCTGTCTCTTCATGTAATCTCAGACAGACTTGATGATGTTGCGATCATGGCTCTGTGGGAGGGAAATTTTTCCAAACATCTTGGAGAACTAACCACTGATCTTTTGTGGAAGAAGGCATGCCCCAATCCTTCTGTCTCTTCATCTACTCCCAGACAGTCTGGATAAAGTTGAGATGTGTAGGGGCCATATCATCACTTCCCAGGCTCCTTTTTCTTCTTTACACTGAAGATAGTTCTTAATGACATTGACTACTGTATATGCTTGGGGTCATTATGTTACTGCAGAATAAATTTAAATTTAAAGTATTAACCCTTCTGTTTTTGAAAGCATTCTTCTTACTTTGCAGCATTTTTTTCTACACTTGCCTACAATTTTTGCACAATACTGTGTATACATTTTTGATGAATTTTTGCTTATTTTTCTATTCTGTGCGAGTAGAGAGAATAACACAGACTTTACACAATTCTACTACCAAGAATACTTCAAAGTGATGCCAGAGTATGCTGCATTCCTTCAAGTTGGCAGTTTAAGAATGTACTGGGACCGAGGAACCCATAACTTTGCTATGGGGCTGTCTCACTGATGCATCTAATGATCCAGAGTCTTATAGTCAGGGACCCGGCTGACACTACATCAACCTATCACATTACCCCTGCAATGGACTTTGCATTGATTTTCCTTTTTTCTTTTATGATCTACAAGGCAGAGCTTGATTGTTGCACAGTTTACCTTAATGACTTTATTCTTTCTTGCTTTTCCTGGCCGGCCTCAGCTCTCCGTAATGCTGCCTTTCACAGGAGTTAATGAGTTTTGCTAACACTCTTTGAAAGTCTGACTCACACTAACTTAGCCTAATAAATATGTATACTTCATTTTTTTTTTCATACAAATTACAATTACCGTTATCTGTGGTGATCAGATAATTTATTCCCTCTGAAATACTTCATTAGTCCTCTACTGGGGGGGAGGGGTTGTGAAAATATTGCTGCTATAATGTATCACTTTAAATGCTAACACACGGAGTTCTTTTCTTTTGTAATGGCAAGAGCTTAAAAATAAATATAGTATTTTTTTATTACATTTGTTATATTATTTTTTAATATAATATTTATTACTAATAATAGTAATTATAATTAACAATCATTAAAATGATTATTGTTACTATTAGAAATAATACAAATAATAATAAATACATTATTTTGTGAGACCTTTACATGGGGTGTAGCAAGTTCAAATCTTCTTTAGGTACAACATGTTATTAACTTGTTAATTCATTTTGAAAAGCCAGCTGAATAATATAATTCTGTTTACTGACAGCCACCACTAGAGGGAGCTAAGGATTTCCCTGGCTAAGGCTACTTTCACACTAGCGTTTTTGCTGGTTCCGACAGGGTTCAGCAAAAACGATTCCGTTGCTGATAATACAACCGTCTGCGTCCGTTATGAACGGATCCGGTTGTATTATCTTTAACATAGCCAAGACGGGTCCGTCATGAACACCATTAAAAGTCAATGGAGGAACGGATCCATTTTCTATTGTGTCAGATTGTGTCAGAGGAAACGGATCCGTCATGAACTCCATTGAAAGTCAATGCGGGATGGATCTGTTTTCTATTGTGTCAGAGAAAACTGATCCTTCCCATTGACTTGCATTGTGGGTCATGACTGTTTCGTCTTGCTCCGCATCCCAGGACGGAAAGAAAACCGCAACATGCTGCGCTCTGGTATGAGAACAGAACGGAATGCATTTTGGAGCACTCCGCTCTGTTCAGTTACGTTTTGTCCCTATTGACAATGAATGAGGACAAAACGGAAGAGTTTTTTTTCCGGTATTGAGCCCCTATGACAGATCTCAATGCCGGAAAATATTAACGTTAGTGTGAAAGTAGCCTAAGCAGTATGCTATAAACTCCTAAGCGCTCCCTGTAGTGGTGGATACAGAGAGAATTTAATAGTTATGTCTTTGCAGAAAGTTTGAAGCTCCATATTAGAAAAGTGAAACTCCACCAGCATAAAGAACTCTTCTGAAAATAATCAGCACACAATTTTGGACCTATTTAATAAAAAAATAATATAATGGATGATCTTTAGGCAGGTTTTTTTTCTCCTGGATAAATAGTATACACTCAAGGAGCATACAGTTCTTACATTACTACAGGTGCAGTGGATGCATTGCTATTAGGATCATGAGGATGATGGTCCAGTAAAGGCTATATATACTGCATGATAGAGGCAGCCCATGAAACTGCTGTGGTCCCTTTGAGAGTAGTGTCTCAGCCCTATTTCATCCAATTTTGTTTGCTACTGGATAGGAGAACCTGTTCTGTACTTCCTTCAATAGAGCACATGTATTATTAAAAATCAGAAGAGTGAACCCAAGAGTCATAGAAAGAGTCCAACTGGGGTCAATTTGACTGTTGCTGTAAGGTCTCTTCTTGTGTTGACTACAACCTCTCATGGTAAAAATTCAAAACAATATTTTGCAAGCCAAAAAAAACCATTGTAAGTCACATCAGAACCACTGGATGGCTACACAAAGACACATATAGCATAGACATCTCCCAACAGAGTATCATGAAATTGTGTTTTTTCAAAGGTGGTCATCTTGTGCCAAACATCTCAAGCCAAGAGTTGAAGGACGGAAGGAAACATCTGTATGTACTCCACTGGGTCGAAGTTAAAGGGTTTGTCCATTTTATTTTTTTTGTTAAAGGTGTTGTTTCACCTCAGACATTGGGGCATATCACTAGCATCACACCTCTGGGATCCACACCTATCTTTACAATGGAGCCCACAAAGTGAAGGATTGAGCACCGTGTATGTGCAGTCATCCTCCATTCATTCCTACGGGAGCGCTGAAGTCAGCCCCATAGATGTGAAGGGAGCCGTGGCCTTGCTTGCGTGGTGCTCTTCCCATTCATTTCAATGGGACTCACGAAAATATCCTAGCACTGCTCGGCTATTTTCACCACTTCAATGGGAATGAATGCAGGGCAGACGCACATGTGCGGTGCTCCCTCCTTCACTTTGTGGTCTCTGTTCTAAAGAGAGGTGCATATTCCAGAGGTGGGAACCCACACCTACCAGACATTGGGGTACATACCCTAGGGATATGCCCCCAATGTCTGAGGTGAGACAACCCCTTTAAATCTGCTCCCCAACCAGTGGGACCTGTGGGGAAAACCACACTCACCTGGTCTTTCTCGCTCAATTTTGGCTCCCAAGCTGTTTTCAATGGACTTCTGGTCTCGTCTGTCCACATCTGCTTGGATGGGGTAACATGCACCACTACAGCCAATGACTGGCCTCAGCAGCGATGTATCCCCAAGGGGCAGGGGCGTAACTACCATAGCTGCAGACCATGCGACTGCTATGAGGCCCAGGGCAAGAGGGGGCCCATTCTTAGTTGGGATCATCTACTCTTCTACTGGGGGTGAAAACTTGGTCAGGACTCTACCCTCTAAAGGAACAACTTTCAGCAAATGAGGCAACGGAAAAATGGCCCAAGGGTCATTGAAAAGGGTTTAGGCAGAAACCCTTCTGTCCTGTGTGGGGGGCCTGGTCTGATCCTTGTTATGGGGCCCTTACTTCTCTATGGACGGCACTGCCAAGGGGCATGTGAATCAGGAGTGACATGCTGTTTGGGACACCTCACCACTAAGGCCAGTCATTTGTTGCCATGGCATTCGTGACCCTGTCGTGTCCCGAAGTTTACAGGATAGGAACTAGAAGACCAATGAGGACAGCCCATTAAACCCATCTCACTTCACTATTGTTACTGGGGGCTCCCATTGTGAGCTTTGCTATGTTATGGCTGTGAAGACCTTACATTTGGGCACTGACCTTCTGGTATATGATTCTTTGGACACTTTTTTATAACTCAGTGTACAGCATATCCAATCGTATTCTGAGCACAAGAGTCATTTCTAATAAAAGAAATAGCATCTGTGATAAGTGCTTCTACTTTATAGGACTATTGACCCACTTTCCAGAGTACATGGTCTTCCTTCATCAGGATTATGAAAGCCCTGATAAACTACGTGGCGCGGTTCGTATTACTACCCCCATCCATGCATCTTTCTACGTTTTCTTGCACATTTGTTTTCACTGTTGTGCGGAGAGGTTGGCTGATGTTTTCGTATTTTTCACTTGTATTGGTTGTCTGTTCATGTCCTTGATTACAGAGATTTCTAAATCCTGTCCGGGTGGTTCAATAGAGGTTCCTAAAAAATTGGTTTCCATTGGCGCTCTGCCTAGAGAGGAATATGATGTAATTAACCCGCAAATGGAACAGGAATCTAAGAGAGTGAAATATAAAGCAGGACCTTATAATGAATAACAAATATAGGACAACCCTTGGACACATTATAGTAATGAATAAATTCAAAACGGTAAATCTCCAGCTCTGTAAAAACTTCACTTCTTTAGTGGAAAATCCTTAAAAACTTCTTATACAACGATTTAAAACCAGACTTATGCATTTCGGACATAGTATGACTTGTCCTTAATCATGGTATACCATGAAATGCTATGTCCAAAATGCGTAGGAATGGTTTTTAATTCTGGTATAAGATGTTTTTAAGGATTTTCTAATAAAGAAGTTTTTACAGAGTGCTGGCGATTTATCGTTTAAATCTTTTCATTGTGAATACACCTCTCCGGCTCAGAACATCATCTAGCTAGTGTTATTTGGACATCCAACCGAGACAAGGTGGTGAGCATTTGGGTTGTTTTTTTTTTTTTTTTGTGTATTTCACATTATTGTAATGCAGCTGAGGGATGTAGAGCAGAGGTGATCATCAGATTGTCATTTTAAATGGGCCCATAAGGGTAAAATTGACCAAAGCCTCCAATTTCAGCAGATCCGGATGACCATCTAAAGTGTACAGGTGAGTCCTGACTCTTCTCCGACAGAAGACATCAGAGAAAAGACATGGTATATGATCCCCAAACCTGTTTTCTCACAAGCAATATAATAAATTTAACTCTTCCTGTTGAGAACACATTCACCCTCGTCCGAGCTATATAGGCCAGCCTACAGTATATCTTGCCCATTTCCACCAGTGTGCCATCCACTGCAGTGAAATTGTCTATAAAAGAGGACCGTTCACAGGTTCTGACATTACAATATCAATATCTGGCACTGTAGGGCAGGTTTTTCTGTTTTGCCGCCCAGTATGCTAATCAATAGAATCGGCACAGGGAGGAGGAGACGACCACTTTTCTCAGGGGGCGTCTCTCTCTCCGTGGCTGTGAGCTGGCAATCACAGTGGACCACGTCATATCCAAGGAGAAGGTGAGTTTTTTTTTCTCAGTGTCAGAACCCGTGAAAGGTCCTCTTTAATGTTTTTAATCGAGTTGATTGTTCACTTAAAAATGGCATCATTACTAGTGTTGGGCGAGCATGCTCGAGTCCCCTCCCCGAATGTTTCTTTGCGTAACTTGCTAACAATTTTTCCTCTAAAATCGATTTTATCCTCAGTTTTGGGTGTATTCTTGTCATTCCGTAAAAGTGGCGTAATACTCGGACAACATCGTTAACAGCAGCGACTTTGGAGTCCAAGATGCATCCAGACATTCTCACCATGCTGTTCCCAAACTATTTCAGTGGAGTTTTCACCATTTTCCCACCTTTCTCTATGAACCAGACACTTTCCCCTCTTCAGAGCAGGGGGTGCCTGGTTTAGTGCTCTGGTTCTCCCATTGACTTGCATTGTGCTCGGGTGCTCGGTAGAGCACTCGAGCACCACCTAGTGTTCTACCCGAGCACACGAGCACTACGGTGCTTGATCAACACTAATGATTACCTTATTCTGCAGGTCAGTATAATTACAATGATCATAATTTGTTTTTATGGGTTTTTTGCTTCACTATATTCTGACACCCAATAAAGTAGCTTTTATTGGTATGATTTGGGGGGACGTAAGAATTTTTGAAGTTTTGAAGTTTTTATCAAATTATTTGGATGGGAGTGATGACTCCCAAAAATGTAAAATTGAACATTTTTTTTTTTACGATTGCTGCATTCACCCCCTGCCCATATGAATATCATAAAGGGGGGACCACGCTTAGGACCTTCTCTATGAACCAGAACAGGGAGTGACATTAGACAAGTATTGAACATAAGCCACCCCTGTATTATATGGATGACCATTCCTCTAATTGGCCACCATGTAATACTTCTAGGACTGGCTGGCCATGGCTTCCCCCGGCAAGATCAACCAAAAAAAATGCTAAACCATCCAAGTAAACCCTATACCTGGCCAAGCCATCATCGCTGCAAATGACTTTCCATCATGGATGGACTGGGTACTGGGGAACTTCTCAGGTGCTAATATGGTCAAAAGTATATTGGGCCATATGAAAAGAGATTGTCGGGATGAGACAGCTCTGTAATTCAGTGATTTGATGGCTTGTTGGTCAATGACATGAGGACATCAATATGATAAATTGTTAGTGGTCCTTATATATAAGTGTAGTGGAACTGTGAACTTTATAGGATGTGAAGCAGTGCCCTCAGTCCACCTCATTAGCGATGAGAAACCCACAAATGCCACAATTAATGGACGTCGCACAAATAGACCTTTTATTTCATTAGTTCTCCCACCCTGAAACACGAGCACTCTTCAAATAAAACTGCTTAGTTGCATCTGACAGTAATGGCTATTATACTGGACGACAGCAAGTAAAATATTTATTAGGGGATCAATCTCATGCCAGGATTTTTATTGCCTTGTTTTTATGGAGTGAAGCATGGCTCACTAGTGTTAACGTTATGGATGGAGAAGCTTCTCCTTGAAATCGCTTAGTAGGGAGGGACCCTTTCTCTCTTTCAGCTAAACTGTAGGTGACCTAATTTTTACAATATATTCAGCTAGGTTTTCCTTCACCAGTGGTTCATTGGTTGTATCTTATGACCAAGGCAGTGGCTTAGGGCACATGTCCCATCAGCCCCTTCTGTTTCACCCCTGATACACTCAGGGCTGGTTTTATCACCCGTGAAATAGGCAAAGTAGAATCTTACTTGCCATTTCCTTACAATTTCAGCACACAGTATATTATTATACCACCATATCACGTCAAGGTAATACTGTTGAATCCAGCCTAAATAGTATCATCAGATATAACCTAAAGGAGAGGCCGTAGCCAAATGCTCCCTCAAACTTTTGGTTGGCTACTGGAGTTCTGGACCAATGTTTACCCATACACATACAGTATATGTTGCTCTCACTGAGGGATCGTTCACACGGTCGTTGTGTGGCCATGCCCGTGCACGGGCACCTACTGTGGTCCTTCCGCATGCGGATCACGGACCCATTCACCGACTGTCTGCACCGCAAAAACATAGAACAAGTTCTATGTTTTTGCGGTGCGGAGGCACGGACAGAAACACCACGGAGTGCTTCCGTTGGGTTCCGATCCGTGCCTCCGTTCGGCACCGCACTGCATCATCGTGATTGCGGAGGGTCCACGATCCGTGATGCGGAGTTCACATGGCCGATGCTCGTGTTTTGCGGACCCGCCGTATGCGGGCCGCAATACTGCCACGGCCACACAACGGCCGCGTGACATTAAAGAGCTTGAAATGAGTTGGATCCAGTCCTAGGAAATCCTAAAGTGTCTTCCACATTGGGAGGTTGGGAGGGTCAAATTTATTCGGACCTACGTAAATAACCGAACTGATTCCACCGAAATAAATCCAAATCAAATTTCATTTTATTTCATTTTTATTAAATTTACTCATCACTAGAGTTGAGCGAATCGAATCCAAGGAAGTGGAATTCGATCCAAATTTCAGGATACATTTGATTCGCTGTGAAGCCGAATTTCGTCTGGTGCTTCACGGTAGCGAATCTATTTAACCTGAAATAGTGTAAAAAAACAAAAAAAAATTATACTTACCTCCTCCATTTGCTTGTAACGGACCAGCCCCCATCTTGATTGAGAAATCCTATGCGTGGTGACGTATAGTGTTGAGCGAGCACCTCTGTACTCGTATGCTCGGGTGCTCTGGCCGAGCACTAGGGGGTGCTCGAGTGCTCGGCCGAGCACCCGAGCATAATGTTAGTCAATGGGACTAAACCAGGCACCCCCCGCTCGGAAGAGGAGAGGGTGTCTGGTTAATAGAAAAATAATTGCGACTTCTCCTCTTTTACGAGTGAAAGGAGTAAAAGTATGCTAATTAACTGAATTTGTACACATTAGCGCACAATGCGTAGCATTAGCGTACAAATCAACATTACAGTGAATGCCAGTACTCTCCCACGTAGCAGCGAACAAACGTGCAGGAAAGAGACTCGAGCATTGTGCTCGAGTACACTTGGTGTTCGGCTGAGCATGCTCGCTCAACACTAGTGACGTATGACGTCACCATACTGGACAGGCTGCTTAAGATTTCAAGCCAGATCTTCAAGGAAGATGGCGGCGACTGGCCCGTTGCGAGCAAATGAAGGCGGTAAGTATGAGTTCATTTTTTTTTCTGTTAATTTTACACTGTTTTTACTCTCAGACGCTGTGATCATGTATGAACGCGGCATTTCAGGGGTGCAATGACGGGGGGAGGACGCTCTATTGCAGCTCCCTGTCATTACATCCACTACTTACAAAAAAAGTAATTAAGTCATGAAGCAAATTTTTTGTAAAATTTGGCGAAGCAGCCTTAGGCCTCATGCACACGACCATATGTATTTTGCGGTCCACAAAAAATGGATCCACAAAAAATATGGATTACGTCTGTGTGCGTTCCGGAACGGAACAGCTTGCCCCTAATAGAAAAGTCCTATCCTTTTCTGTAATGCGGACCCATTGAAATGAATGGTTCTGTATACATCCCTTATCGAATTTTCAAAATGTGCATATTGTAAGCGTTTTGTTATTTTAGATCATTATAAACAGATTGTTAAAAAAAAAAATTGTGGGCGTTGGAAAACCTCTTCAACTAATGGAGTGTATGTGTGTGTGTGGGGGGGGGCAGCTCCATAATTTTGGATTAAAGCTGTCTTTTTAACTTTTTGCCTTCAGCTAGATGTTGGTAGTTGGGCAGCAATGTCCTACCGATCACTAGTTACTGTAGGATATTACTGGGGTCATTTGCATGCTACAGTATTACAACACATTAGATTCCAATTTAAAAAAAAAAAAAAAAGTGATCAAGAAGAACATATAGAACAAGCGGGATCAATATGCAGGTAGTTATTTTCAGTTTTTCTAATTAGATTTCTAAGATAGAAGATTTTATAGTCAGTGGTATGCAGTAGCCGCCATCATTTATACCGCGCAGGTTACAGAACGATGTGCTCCCGTGGAGCCCAAACAATTTATACTTGTAAACCCGTCAATCTAAAATGGGTTTTTCTTTTTAGTCTTTAATACATTTTTTTTCTACCAAAATCTTTTTTTTTCCCTTTCAATTTTCAGTTCAGTGAAAAGTCGATATCTCAGTGCATATAAATGAGGAATACGAGAGTCCGCTGCCGTCTTCAGAGTAATGGTCCCCTAAGTGCATTATATTAGTTTAGCTTCCAAAGTTTATGGAAAACAATTTGCTATTTTGGAGCCAGGTTATTTTTTTTTAGATTTACAATGGTTTTCATGGTGCGGTATTTATGAGTGTATGCCTATGTAGAATTTACAGTGGGTGTCTCCAGAATTCAGGCTGTTTTTGATTAATTACGGCTGTAAATTTTTCTTCTGTTGGGCGATGTAATGGTAATTTTGCAAGGCCATTAGATAAGGCTGCAGAGTATGTGTATGGAAATGCTAAGAGAAGTGTATGGAAATGCTTAAAGGGGTTGTCTGGGATTTTACGTGACGGCCTATCCTTGGAACACCACAATGTATAGTGTGAATGGAGCTGGTGCTCCCAGTGAAGAGAATGCAGTAACCAGCTCCGTCTACTGCAGAATGGAATAAGTTTGCTTTCAGACGAGCGAATGTCACGCTCCGGACTCGCAGCACAATTCCCATCCTGGACGGAGCACTGCCAGGGTCGCATAGCATTGTATTGATTTATGATTCTATGTGACCCTTACAGTTCTGGAATGTATTGGATAACACTATTATGTCAGTGCTGGAAGTCCAGGATGGGTGCTGCACTTCGAGTCTGAAGCATGACAGCTTCTCGTCTGAAAGCTGAGCTTATATAACCATTTAGCTTTCTTTTCTTCTGATAAAGATGGATCCTGTTGCATCAGTTATGCATAGGATTGCATAGGATCCGTTTTTTTTACAGGATCCAGTAAAAAAAACGGATCCTGTTGCATCAGTTGTTAACCGTTTAAGCCATTTCAGCCTAAGATCCATTTTCTTGGACGGAAACAAAAGTACTGCATGCAGGATCTCAGACGAAAATGGCTCAAACGGATGACAACTGATGCAACAGGATTAGAGATGAGCGAACGTGCTCGAAACGAGCACTGTACCGCTCGGCTCCCCTGCGCTAGCATGGGCGCCGGCAGCCACTTCCGTCCTCCTGAGGAGGACAGAAGCGGCTGCCGGCGCCCATGCTAGCGCAGGGGAGCCGAGCGGTACAGTGCTCGTTTCGAGCACGTTCACTCATCTCTAAACAGGATCTGTTTTTTTTTCTCTCTCTTTTTCTAACAGATCAGAAGAACGGAAAGCTAAACGGTGAGGTGAATGCTACGGAATGCTTCCACGGGTTTTCTGTCCATGCCTCCACACCGCAAAAAAGTAGTGCATGAGGACAGTCGGATACTGATTGCTGACCCCATTCAAGTCATTGGGTCCGTGATCTGCATGCGGCCGCCCCATGGTCTGTCCCCGTGCATTGCGAACTGCAATTTGCAGTCCACAGCACGGGCCCGACCGGCACACGGTCATGTGCATGAATCCTAAGGCTGAGTTCATATCACCATTTAGAATCAGAAGAAGAAAAAAAGATGTCGCCGTATTGCGGCCCGCATACGGCGGGTCCGCAATACACGGGCACCGGCCGTGTGCACCTCGTGTCACAGATCGCGGACCCATTCATTAAAAAATAAAACATGTATTTTTTTGCTGTGCGGACGGATCACGGACCCATTCAAGTTGAATGGGTCTCGATCCGTGCCGGCTGCCGCACAGATGTTGCCCATGCGGTCCCCAATTCATGGAACGGCCATGTGCATGAGGCCTTATGCATAGGATTGCATAGGATCCTTTTTTACAGGATCCTGTAAAAAAAAAAGAATCCTTTTACATCAGTTGTCATCCTTTTGAGTCATTTTCAACAGATCCGTCTGGTTTCTTGTTTCCTGTTGACAGGACTTTGTTTTCCGTACTGCATAGCGGAAACCAGACCTATCCGTTGTGCTGCCTATAGACTTCTATAATGATGGATCAAAACGGAATGCCTCTTAAAGGCTTCCGTTTTGCATTCCGTCTATGAATTCCGCTATGAACCCTAACGCAAGTGCGAACCCAGCCTAAGTTGTGTAGATTCGGCATCAATGCTACACTACAGCTGATTGATGGGGGTTCAGGGTGTTGGAACCCCAGTGATCAAATATTGATGGGCTATCCTGTGGAGAAGCCATCACTTGTAAAATTCTGGACAACCCCTTTAAGTTCATGTACAGTAATTTCTTTGATGTACAGTTATGATTGAGAGGGCTAGCTACTCTATCCGGACCCCAGGATGTCTCACTGCTGGGGCCCTCAATTACCCACTGTAATATACAGGAGTAGTAGATGGTGGGGCCCCCCATCAAATCATGGACTCCACCCAGAGGATGCACCTTTCTGCTGCCTGGGGCAAAAATGGAAACAGCGTCCCCCTCCCAATGCCAATTTCTTAACCTAACCCCTTCCCTTCAGCCCATGACCCTTTGGCTGCCCCTCTTTTGCCCCTACCTGGTGCTGCCTGAGGCGATCGCCTCATCTGACCTCATTAGTGGTGCTCCCCTGACTGCACCTAACTTCTTATCACACCCTCTGCGGCCACACACATGCATGGCCACCTCACTATATCTTTTCTGTGGGATATGACCACTGAACAACCATCAGGGTACCTGGTGGAGGCCACCAATCTCTGAAAGCTGATGCCCCTCCCTATAATGTTGCCATTTTTTGAGGAACCCATCGGCAAGTTTTACAGTTTTCTGCAGCGGCTCCGCAGGGGAGTTGAAATATTCTCTGCCCTGGCAATAACCTAGAGGTCCTGATTAGTGAACCCCTCTATTAATGTAGTATTCACAGAGGACCCTTTGGGTCACTGGTCATTATTTATGCTGATGACGAATTGGGATTTTACAATGATGCTGATGACACATTAGGAACATTTTTTTTTTTTTTTTACAGAGAAATTACTTTAATCCAACATCTGATAATCCCGAAATTCTGATAATCCGGTACCTGTTTCCATTGTGTACCTTCATGATAATCTTGATCACAGAAGCTGAAGATTGAGCAGAGAACAGTCATTCTGAGACTCAATTTCGCTCAATTGGAAATTGATAAATTGTATTATCGTCTTTGATCCAGCCAGCAGCCATCTGGTCCCTTTAATACCAGATTAAGTGGTTTTTACTCTTCTTTTCACCAGATCTGAACAATCCGTATAAATAACATGCTGTTCACCTCTGTCAAGTGTCAGCCTTCATGATGGAGTTGTCGGGTAGACTGGGTGTTATGACTAATAGGGAGCAGATGACGATGTCAGTGCGGATCCTCAGGCAGGTTAATACCATATGTTAATAATTCTGTAATACTGTATAAAGAAAAATGTGAATCCTGCAGAAAGCAAATGCAGAAGAAACGCTCAATAAGATGTGATTCACCTTAACTAGAAATAGGGGTCTTCAGCCTGTGGTTTTCTAGCATTGGGGAATCTATAACTGCCAACATGGTTATCATCACATGCTGAGAGTTATATTGGAAAGCCATGACTTATACTAGACTGGTCCTGGTCCTAACACCACCTCGGTAATATAAGGGCATAATGTACATATGTTATGCATAGGTGTCAGCTCTTTAACAGGTTTTGTTTCAGTCCCATACTTCCTAGAAGGGTCCAATCAAATAAAAAACATCACACCTAAAATATAAACAATGTTAAAATCACAAAAATTACAAATTAAAATGTTAGTATCTCTTTAATCTGGACAGTCCTATGGCATTAGCAGCTGTGCATTCAATCGTTCACTTATCCTTTGTGGTGGCTGAACTCCATGTCTATCCAAAAGCTGATATTAAAACATGTATAGAAGCCGCATTGGTTTAAATCATTTCATCTTTTATGTCAATGCATCAACCTCAAACACCTCCCGGCGTCCCGGGGTGTTTGGTTTCGGCAGTCTCTTGTATCATCCAATATACAGGGTATTAGTTTACGGGGTTAATGTAGATCAAAACAGTACCTTTGGTCTGTGTACTCACGCTAGTACCGACCGTGTATGCTTCCTTGTGGTTCGCCTTGAATCTTGTTACCGGCGTCCCACGTGGTGCGTATCTATTATCTCGCGAGAATAGAAGGTTTCCCGACTTTTTCGCCGGGTCCGGTATTTCTTTTACTTTATCACTTCTTGGGGGTATTGCGGTGGTACTAACATTTTAATTTGTAATTTTTGTGATTTTAACATTGTTTATATTTTAGGTGTGATGTTTTTTATTGATTGGACCCTTCTAGGGAATATTGATGTACCAATTTTCACTGCTCCAATACACAACTTCCCATAGAACGGATAAATAAACTACTGTTCCCACTATTGTGTATCCTTAAGTGCATATCCACTTTGTGACGTATTTATACTTGGTACTTCGGTACCTTTTTGGGACTCGATAGGTCAGTCCCAGGATATCAGCACCTCCATCTAGCAAGAAGTGAGCCCATACCACGTGTATTTATTTTCTCAGTCCCATACTTGTCACCATTTCAGTTGGTAAAATCAGGGCACCTAAGCCCGGCCCCTGGGAACACCCCGAACCCGCTAGAAAAACCCACTTGTTGGTGGAGTTAGTTTTATCCCCACCTATTTTTGGCCCAGGACAGAACACATTTGCTGGGTCTGTCTCTGAAAATCAGGGACATTCTTCCCAAATTCGGGACACTAGGCAACTATGCCATCCCAGGAACCTCAAGTTACAAATCCTGAAACTGGGACTGTTATGAGGATTCTGTGGCTGGCAAGGTTATGGGGTTCCTGTGACTGGCACAGTTATGGGGATCCTGTGGCTGGCACGGTTATGGGGATCCTGTGGCTGGCAAGGTTATGAGGATCCCATGGCTGGCAAGGTTATGAGTATCCAGTGCCTGGCAAAGTTATGGGGATTCTCTGGCTGGCACAGTTATGAGGATACTGTGTCTGGCAAGGTTATGTGGATCCTGTGGCTGGCACAATTATGGGGATCCTGTAGCTGGCAAGGTTATGGGGATCCTGTGGCTGGCACAGTAATGAGGATCCTGTGGCTGGTACAGTTATGAGGATACTGTGTCTGGCAATATTATGGGGATCCTGTGGCTGGCACAGTTATGCCAGTGCGAACCCAGCCTAAGTTGTGTAGATTCGGCATCAATGCTACACTACAGGTGATTGATGGGGGTTCAGGATGTTGGAACCCCACTGATCAAATATTGATGGGCTATCCTGTGGAGAAGCCATCACTTGTAAAATTCTGGACAACCCCTTTAAGTTCATGTACAGTAATTTCTTTGATGTATAGTTATGATTGAGAGGGCTAGCTACTCTATTCAGACCCCGGGATGTCTCACTGCTGGGGCCCTCAATTACCCACTGTAATATACAGGAGTCGGAGATGGTGGGGCCCCCCATCAAATCATGGACTCCACCCAAAGGATGCACCTAGCCTTTCTGCTGCCTGAGGCGAAAATTGAAACAGCGTCCGCCCTCCCAATGCCAATTTCTTAACCTAACCTCTTCCCTTCAGCCCATGACCCTTTGGCTGCCCCTCTTTTGCCCCTACCTGGTGCTGCCTGAGGCGATCGCCTCACCTGACCTCATTAGTGGTGCTCCCCTGACTGCACCTAACTTCTTATCACACCCTCTGCGGCCACACACATGCATGGCCACCTCACTATATCTTTTTTGTGGGATATGACCACTGAACAACCATCAGGGTACCTGGTGGAGGCCACCAATCTCTGAAAGCTGATGCCCCTCCCTATAATGTTGCCCTTTTTTGAGGAACCAATCGGCAAGTTTTCAGGTTTCTGTAGCGGCTCCGCAGGGGAGATGAAATATTCTCTGCCTGGCAATTACCTGGAGGTCCTGATTAGTGAACCCCTCTATTAATGTAGTATTCCCAGAGGACCCTTTGGGTCACTGGTCATTATTTATGCTGATGACGAATTGGGATTTTTTTTTTTTTACAATGATGCTGATGACAGATTAGGAACTTTTTTTTTTTTACAGAGAAATTACTTTAATCCAACATCTGATAATCCAGAAATTCTGATAATCCGGTACCTGTTTCCATTGTGTACCTTCATGATAATCTTGATCACAGAAGATGAAGACTGAGCAGAGAGCAGTCATTCTAAGACTCAATTTCGCTCAATTGGAAATTGATAAATTGTATCATCGTCTTTGATCCAGTCAGCAGCCATCTGGTTCCTTTAATACCAGATTAAGTGGTTTTTACTCTTCTTTTCACCAGATCTGAACAATCCGTATAAATAACATGCTGTTCACCTCTGTTAAGTGTCAGCCTTCATGATGGAGTTGTCGGGTAGACTGGGTGTTATGACTAATAGGGAGCAGATGACGATGTCAGTGCGGATCCTCAGGCAGGTTAATACCATATGTTAATAATTCTGAAGTCACAAGACTGTATAGAGAAAAATGTGAATCCTGCAGAAAGCAAATGCAGAAGAAACGCTCAATAAGATGTGATTCACCTTAACTAGAAATAGGGGTCTTCAGCCTGTGGTTTTCTAGCATTGGGGAATCTATAACTGCCAACAATCTCAAAGATTCCGAAAAGGACAATACTCGAACAGTGGTCATGAAAAGTAGGAAGGCACAAAGTAAGAAAAATATCTTACCTGTGTATTTGAAGGTGCAGTTCCCAGTTGCCATAATGACCAAAGCTCTTCCACGATCGTCCCTTTGGATATCTGATGGATTTTTCCCGTTTCGGCACCACAATGTTAATGTAATTTAGGATAAGTCCCAAATTAGACTTAATACTCAGTTGTGTGTGGTGTTCAAATCATGTTAAATTTCCCCCTTCATGGTAAGAGGGTGCGGCCGCAGCACAAGAAATGCACGTCCAGTCTCATTGCTGATCATGCAGATCTCTCCTGGTTACACCCAGGGAGCTAATTTTATTAGAAATACATGATGGTGTAATCACACCCCCCTTTGTCATCAATTTTAATATGTCCAATCACAATCATACAAGTTTACATTGAACAACAAATCAAAATTGTGATATTGGCAGCCAATGGGATACACATTACTTCATCTATCTGGGAAATTCCATATGCGTATATTAACTTCTGCTAAGTTCCTGTTTTCCTACAGACATATCAAGTGATTTTTATTTTTAAAGGGATTCTGTCATCACCATTTTCCATATTAAGTTATTTATACCACTGGATTTATCTCATCATAAGGATCTCCAAATGGTTATTGTTATAGGGCCCAGATGAAGATTTGTGGTGTAAAAATCGTTTTTTATCAACTGTCAATCACTTACATTAAGGAGCCCAAGGGGAGTTGACCATCGTTGCTGGAGCCCGGGCTCGGCGATTCCGTTGGAGCCCCGGACCGCCCACCTAATTAATATTCACTTCACTGAGTGAGTCAGTGAAGCTCCGCCGCGGCTGAAATCCCGCGCAGGCGCAGTACATCAAGAGGCCTGCGCCCATGCGGTCTGCGGGCAGCGGCCTCACCTGATGTACTGCATTGTATGTGATGGGAAAACCCCTTTAAGTGGCTGTTACTATATCGAGAGTGCTGTATTTGAGGGTGTCTTATTCCTGCCTCTGTTATTGAGTCTTGAGTCTGGCACTGTCATGGGCGTCCTCTTGATGCCATTTATATGGGGAACCTGTGGTGGGTTCTGGATTTGTGGCTCCTCTTGATCTCGCTGTTTACATGGTCATGTGTCTATCACTGTTTTGAGGGTCCCATCCCCAATGCCTATAACAGAGGTGTAACTTGAAGCTCCTGGGCCCTAATATAAATATGTAACGGGGCCCTTAGTTCCTGACGCCTAACATGGCTGGTGGACCTTTGGGCCTCCTCAGCCACTAGTAAGCAAGTGTGACCTCTACCTTTGTCCCCCACCATCTGCACCGCAGTATTGCAGTCTGTCTCTTCTGTGAATATTGGAGCCTCATTCTGCCAATGTTTCTGTTCTTCTTTAAGAAATTAAACATTAAAAAAAAACATACTGCGGGTAGGTAGCCGGTGCAGCTTGTAAATTATTTACACTCCCTGATACAGATTGCATTTAAAGTACATAACACTGCGCTTCTCGACACTTTTGTAGAAACATTTTCTAATTATCCTCTATCGGTAAATGCAATAAAATAGTTCTCCGTCCGGTGCCTATGATTGTCTCATGATAAATGTTTTGGAATGCAAGAAAATCGCCCGTTCCAAATTATGCTGCACTTACAGAATGGGGCGAATCGATGCTGCTGGTTCAGTGCAAAATATAAGGCTCAATCACAGTAGCAGGGGCGTAGCTATAGGGGCTGTAGTCGGTACCGGGCCCAGGAGCCTGAGGGGGCCCAAAAACCCTTGTGGTACATAGAAAGACACTGGTATTATAAAAAGTGCATGCAGGTCAAGTTACACCTCTGGCTGGTTTGGTGGTGATGGGGGTGGGGGGTGGGGGTTTGCTGTTTCAATTTTTGTCTCAGGTAGCACAAAGGCTATGTGCTCGCCTGCCCTTGGCCACAGAGCACTGAGGGAAGGGGGCCAAACTGAACCCTTGCACCAGGAGCCCAGGAGCTTTTAGCTAGACCCTTGCACAGTAGCATTAAAGAGGACCTTTCACCACTTTCAAAAAATCAAACTACACTATGTACCTCATAGTGTATCCCCCTCTGATGGCAGCGGCGCTTTTTTTTTTCAAAAGGTCCCCCGGTGGCTTCACACGGCCCCCCGTTCTTCTGCCGGGCTTTATGTAAATTAAGAAGCATCGGAACAGGGAGGAGAGACTCCCTGTTCCTCAATGGGCGTTGCTTCTGCCCTGCTGTGAGCGCTGTCCAATCAGAGCGGACCGCTCACAGCAGGGTTGAACTCCTTCGGCCCTATTGTGAGTGGTCCGCTCTGATTTGAAGAAAAAAAGCGCCGCTGCCATCAGAGGGGGATACACTATGAGGTACATAGTGTAGTTTGATTTTTTGAAAGTGGTGAAAGGTCCTCTTTAAGTTTAATCTTTACTTTTTTTTTAAGCATATGCTTTTATACATTGTTTTGCAAGAGTATTCACTCAAACAATTATGGATTAAAAAAGACACTTGTCATGATAGTGGGTGTTTTTGCAAATCGTTCACTGGTATGCTTCCATCCTGTGGAGCGATGGCACATGCTCCCTGCTCAGAGAAGGTTTGCTGGCACAGAGTGACGAAACAGGTCATGGCCTGCTGACCCAGAGAGGTAACAGTTGCAGCAGTCACAGTATATGTTGGGGCTCTGCTATCCTTGAATGTAGATGCCCATGTATGGCATAGAGATAGGTATTAGAGTAGGTTCCCAACCATACTGAGGTCACCTTGCAGTGGTGGACGGGCACAGATAGTCTTTGATCAAAATATATATGCTAAGTACCTCATATTTAATTATATATTAGATATGGTATTAGTTGCTTTCCCACATTGCTAGAGTGTGCCATCACTTATGATTGGTTGCAATCCCTCTGCAATCCCCACGATCATAAGAATAAAGGGTCCACTGTGCTGGTGTAACTCTGCATCCCCTTCACAGTTTAACCCCTGCACAGCTGCTGCTGATCTCCCAGGTAAGGATTAGACTCTGGCCAGTCATCAGGAATGAAAGTTTATACGAGTGCTTATTCAAGTTAATTAACCTGTGTAAATGTTTGCCGATCTGCAGACCAATGGGCAAAAAAACCTCATCTGCCGGCAGTGCATTGTCTTTTGAAAACGGGATGTGCTGCTGACAAAAGAATAAACTCATAGTAATGATCATTCATCCCCAAACAGCAGTGATCATTACTACCTGCAGATGCAGCTAATTTCCATCAACCTTTTTCTTCCCGACCCTTACCTGCTGTATCAGACTGTGTTAAGGGCCCTTAGTAAGACACACAGCACTAAACTAGCGCTGCAGCCTCTTTTTTTGTCAGGATCAGTACGTGATGTCATATACAAGTATATAAATCGGAATACCCCTTTAAGAAAGATTGAATCTGCTTTTCTGGGTAAAAAATAAATCCTATTTGAAATATTAATGTTCAGACTGAATTTTCATGATACATTTGCAAGTAGTTGTGTGTCTCCTCGCCCGAGGAACCTCTTTTTCACCCGCAATATGAAGGTTCTACAGTGGAGAAAAAAAGTATTTAGTCAGCCACCAATTGTGCAAGTTCTCCCACTTAAAAAGATGAGAGAGGCCTGTAATTGACATCATAGGTAGACCTCAACTATGAGAGACAAAATGAGAAAACAAATCCAGAAAATCACATTGTCTGATTTTTAAAGAATTTATTTGCACATTATGATGAAAAATAAGTATTTGGTCACCTACAAGCAAGATTTCCTGTTCTCACAGACCTGTAACTTCTTCTTTAAGAGGCTCCTCTGTCTTCCACTCATTACCTGTAGTAATGGCTCCTGTTTGAACTTATCAGTATAAAAGACCAACCTGAAACAGTCACACTCCAAACTTCACTATGGTGAAGACCAAAGAGCTGTTGAAGGACACCAGAAACAAAATTGTAGACCTGCACCAGGCTGGGAAGACTGAATCTGCAATAGGCAAGCAGCTTGGTGTGAAGAAATCAACTGTGGGAGCAATAATTAGAAAATGGAAGACATACAAGACCACTGATAATCTCCCTCCATCAGGGGCTCCACGCAAGATCTCACCCTGTGGGGTCAAAATGATCACAAGAACTGTGAGCAAAAATCTCAGAACCACACGGGGGGACCTAGTGAATGACCTGCAGAAAGCTGGGACCAACGTAACAAAGGCTACCGTCAGTAACACACTACGCCGCCAGGGACTCAGATCCTGCAGTGCCAGACGTGTCCCCCTGCTTAAGCCAGTACATATCCGGGCCCGTCTGAAGTTTGCTAAAGAGCATTTGGATGTTCCAGAAGAGTATTGGGAGAATGTCATATGGTCAGATGAAACCAAAGTAGAACTGTTTGGTAGAAACACAACTCGTCTTGTTTGGAGGAGAGTGAATGCTGAGTTGCATCCAAAGAAAACCATACCTACTGTGAAGCATAGAGGTGGCAACATCATGCTTTGGGGCTGTTTCTCTGCAAAGGGACCAGGACGACTGATCTGTGTACATGAAAGAATGAATGGGGCCATGTATCGTGAGATTTTGAGTGCAAACCTCCTTCCATCAGCAAGGGCATTGAAGATGAAACGTGGCTGGGTCTTTCAGCATGACAATGATCCCAAGCACACCGCCAGGGCAACAAAGGAGTGGGTTCGTAAGAAGCATTTCAAGGTCCTGGAGTGGCCTAGCCAGTCTCCAGATCTCAACCCCATAGAAAACCTTTGGAGGGAGTTGAAAGTCCGAGTTGCCCAGCGACAGCCCCAAAACATCACTGCTCTAGAGGAGATCTGCATGGAGGAATGGGCCAACATACCAGCAACAGTGTGTGCCAACCTTGTGAAGACTTACAGAAAACGTTTGACCTCTGTCATTGCCAACAAACGATATATAACAAGGTATTGAGATGAACTTTAGTTATTGACCAAATATTTATTTTTCACCATAATTTGCAAATAAATTCTTTAAAAATTAGACAATGTGATTTTCTGGATATGTTTTCTCATTTTGTCTCTCATAGTTCAGGTCTACCTATGATGTCAATTACAGGACTCTATCAGTTTTTTTAAGTGGAAGAACTTGCACAATTGTGGCTGAGTAAATACTTTTTTCCCCACTGTATAAGGGTGGATCTGTTCCTCCCCTGCCTTGTTATGGCCTGTGTGAGCATGCACAGGATCCTCCTCTCCACAGTTACTGCCATATTAACCCCTGAAGGGTTGGAGGGCCAAAAAGCCCTGTGCCCTTCTCTCTTAATGCTTAGGGGTATGATGGTATGAATCAGCACCTTTGGGTTTTCCCTATCGTACCTATTCCTTTGCACAGTCTACATCAGGGATGCTCAATCTGTGGTCCTCCAGCCAGTGCCTGGACTAGGCAGTTTGGTGCCCTAGGCAAAGTAGTCAAATGGCGCCCCCCCAAATTGGACCCGCTCATTATTATAAGCCCCTCCTAAATATAATAGGCCACTCCCATCAAACACTGTACAGCTGAAATGATATTGTTGAGTCCCGCCTGTACACATCATACAGAGAGGGGAGGACGTGTCCTGGCTGCACTGCCTGCCTCACATTATACAATAGACAACAGCAGGCTACAGCAAGGAAGCTCCTTCGCTCTCCTCAGATCCTGCTCAAGGCCTGTGGTTCCCCACCACCATCTGCCACCCACCCGTGACCTGCTGCCCCCCTTGGCTGTCCTCACCCAGCTCTGAATCCTCCTTCTGCAAATGGCAGAGGGAGGAGCCGGAGCATCTCCTCTCCTACACAGCGCCCCATACCTCTTACATCCAGTGATGTCACCATTGTTGTAGACGTTCTCTTTCCTCATCTTCTCCATTCGGACCAGACCACCATGAAGATTTTTCAGCCATCTCTCATATCTGCAGAGATACAAACAGACATTAGTTTCCCACATTTCCATCATCTTCACATCTTCTGAACACCTCATCCTGCCACCCCCAATACTGTGCCCCCTAATACTATACTGCAGAAACTGTCCCCTAAAAAATACAACTACCACACAGATAGTGCCCCCTACAACAATTATTGGCACAGAGTCCCCTAAAAAATAACTGCGTCCGGACACTAATAGTATACCCCCCCATACTGCCCCCAAATAATGCCACCAGATGCCCCATAGTGCCGCTCTCCCCTATAGTGTCTCCCATGTGCCTATAAAAAATGCCCCCTTATTGCCACCAGATGCCATAATGTGCCATCAAAAAGGCCTCTTTAGAGCCCTCATAGTGCTCCCCTCCCTCATAGTGCCCCTATAGTGCCACCAGATGCCCCATAGTCCAGCTCTCCCCTATATTGCCCCCCCATAATGTGCCCAAAAGAAGGCCCCCAGATGCCCCACAGTGCTCCTCTCCCCCATGGTGCCCCCCCCCTTAATGTGCCATCAAGAAATGCCCCAGTAAATGGGCCAGTGAGAAATTGCCAGCAGGTGCCCCCTATAATATGGCATCTATTAAAAAAAAAAAAAAAAAAACTGAAAAAAAACAAAAACCACTAATACTTACCTCCATCAGCAGCGATGAGGTGCAGGCCTCTTCCGGCCTGTGTCCCGCGCTGTGTGCTGCCCGGCTCAGGCGGCGCGATGATAATGACGTCATTGCGCTGCCTGAGTTGGCCTCTGATAGGCCTCAGCCATTAGTGCCTGCAGCATCAGAAGAACAGGGAAGGGAGACGCCTCTCCCTCCCCTGCCACAGCACAGGCATCTGTATCGCTATCCTGAGGACGGCGATACAGATGAATATAGAGATGAGCGCTTCCACAATGGAAGCGCTCATCTCCTACTGCCCCCACACGCCGACTGCACTTAGATCCAGGGCCTCACCGCCTGTGGCGATCGGCGGTGCGGCCCTGAGGAATTTAAAAAAAAAAAAAAAAAAGAATGGTTCTAGGGGGGGTCCAGACCCGTTGGACCCCCTCTGTGGCTGCGCCCCCCTCCAGATGGCGACCTAGGCGGTCGCCTCCCCCACCTACCCCTAGTCCCGGCCCTGCCTCCAGCTGTTTTAAAACTACAACTCCCATCATTCTCTGCTGTCGGCTGCTAGCTGTGGGCTGTCCTGTAATGCTGGGGTTGTAGTTTTGCAACAGCTGGAGGGCAGCAGGTTGGGCACGCCTGGTCTACACCCTTGCTTATAGTAAGTCAATAGATGGAAGCACATTGGATGTACACAAGGATATTTCATACACTGACCTATAGGGCCCGTAGATTTCTATGTGTGTCGTATTACAGATCCATATAACATGGATCAGTAGTACTGGTATGTGCAAGGGTTAATTCCATTTCCATGTTTTTCTGATAGATAATTCCCATTAAATGCATCTGCAATGGTCAAGATACATTAATTCTGCAAAAATAAAAAAAAATGATTGAGAAAAAACAACAACAACTTGGCTCCCGGAAAATGTGCTATAAGGATCGTATGTTAAATTTATGGCTTTACATTCATCATCGCAGGTGTACAAAAATGTAATCTGTAAGAAAGCATCATCCCTGCCATCTGCTGGTCGTGTACAGCATCATTGTGTCTGCTGCTTTCTCTTATATGTCTCTTTACTGATACTGGACGTGGGAAATCTTCAGGATCTCTAAAATTTAGCTTATTTGCGGTCAACAAATGGACATCACAGAATTTTATTTGTTTTTTTAACCCTTACAGGGGTTGTTGACCTTATACAGTCCTTTTTGGTCAAAGGGTCCCCTCGTGATAAGCCGATCACAAGGATATTTTTTTGTACTGCTGGCACCCTCAATCAGTGATTATCAGTGCAATAACCTGGCAGCGCCACCACAGGTGAAATGAAGAATTGCACAGTTCTCATTGAAGTATACCAGATCCTTCAGAGCAAGGGACACCTTTGTGCTCTGGATAAAAGATGAGGGTCTCTCTCTTACAAAATTTGATATACAGATCTGGAGGACTTGCTTGCCTATCTGTGGGTGGGCAGCAGCTTATCAAGCATCTACATCTCCCAGGAATCATTGCAATTAGTCTTGTTAACCCCTTTCTCCTCTGAATGGAAATACTTTTTCAGATATGTTCCCAGAGAGACACATGTTATATAATATCCCAACAATTTCCTTCTTCAATGTCTAGAGAGATATAGCTATGCATGTTTATGAATAAGGAAGGAAGCAAGGAAGAAAATAATTAAGGAAGGAAATAAGGAAGTAAATAGGGAAGGAAGGAAATAAGGAATGAAGGAATAGGGAAGGAAAGAAGGAAAGAAATAGGGAAGGAGATAAGGAAGGAAATAAGGAAGGAAGGAAATACTGTAAGGAAGAAACGCAGTAAGGAAATAAGGAAGGAAGGAAATACTGTCAGGAAGAAACGCAGTAAGGAAATAAGGAAGGAAGGAAGGAAAATAAGGAAGGAATGAAATAAGGAAAGAACTCTGGAAATAAGGAAGGAAGGAAGGAAATATATATATGGGCCCCTTCACCTGCTGCACTATGAGATCACTGTGTTTTCAGGGAAGCTACTGAGCATGTCTGTCCACCACTAAATGCAGGAGAAGGTGGACTGGAAGGATAAACAGCAAGGAAAGTGTAATTTACATAAAAACAAACAGTAGTTTTATTGCATGTGTACCACAATAATACTTTATACTTTCCACAGTAATAAATTTCATGGGATAACCCCTTTAACTAAGGAGGATGGGGGGTCCTATTTAGAAATGGGTTTTATAAAGCAGACAACCCTTTAGCTTCAGTCAGTGACCTCAGCTGTGATACATGAGGGCAATTGTACTATGGGTTCATCCCACAGTATAAACCAGTTCTGGGCACTCCAGGTGTCCCATGGTCCCCACTACCCATGCTGTGACACATACTGGGTTGTCCCTGGTCAAAGCTACGGCCGTGTGTACCACCACATAGAAAGGCATGATATTTTGCTTTTTTGCTTTTGACCCCTCTTAGACACTATACCAGGATAAAAAAATAAAAATGTGATTATAACTCAATTCCTAATGTGTTATTTTGTATCAGCAAAAGAGATCGTTGCCTTATGAGTTACTGAAGTTCCTCTGTATTTACTAGATTAGTCCTTTCAGCGGAGTTATTAAATCATCTGACCCTTGCCCCCTCATTCCTGGCTCTCATGATTAAACAGTTTGACCGATACAGCACTGCAGCAACCTTGACTGCTGCGGCCTCCTGTTACATGGTAAATATGGCTTTCCTGCTATGAATTATCAGCATGGAATATCACTTTCAGGGTCAGGCCGCATCTTTAATCATAGTTCCTGCAAATATGTTCAGTTGTATACAATCCTGTTATGATTATGATGTAATGTAATGACCTCAGGGGCCAAGTTCAAGGGCCAGACATACCAGGCGAGTTACAGCTAATTTATTTTTTTATTTTTGCTTTTCAATTTTTTTATCTTTTTTTTTTTCTTTTTATTTTCTTCCTTGGATATTCTTAGCCTCGCAATTCATTGAAGTCCTTTCATTAGAAACATGTTCTCTCTCTTTTCCCTTATTCTTTTTCAACACTAAAGCACTGAAAGGGATTGATCCCACTAAGGCCTCGGATCTCAGATCTCGTTTTTTTTTTGTCTGGCGGTATCTCGTTTCAATCTATAGAAATGTGTCATACTGTAAATACGTTACATCTCCCGCAAGAGCAAAATGTTCAATTCTGTTTTCTCTTTCTTTTCTTTTTTTCTTTTTTTTCTTTTTTTATCTATTCATATATTATTTTTAGGGAAAAAAATCTTTTGAAAAATGGTAAAATAAATGAAAAGCACCAAAAGACCTATAGAAAATGGCAACGAAAGAATAAAAAAAATAAATAAATCTGAGAGCAAAGTCTAACATTTCAGAGAGTGATAACAAATAGTCAATTACAGCAAAGGAGGTTGAGGGCTTGCCCAAAACCATATGCTCCTTCATATGCACTGGTCTTGGTCAGTTTCCGTATGTGACAATTAAAGCTCCTTTAACACGAGCGAGTTTTCCGTGTGGGTGCAACGCGTGATGTGCATCCATAGCACCCGCACTGAATCCTGACTCATTCATTTCAATGGGTCTGTGTACATGAGCTTTTTTTTCACGCATCACTTCTGCATTGCGTGAAAATCGCCTAATGGTCTAAATTCTGCGTTTTTTTAACGACGCCCTGGCCCCATAGAAGTGAATGGAGCTTCAGTGAAAAACGCATTGTATCCAGAAGCAAGTGCGGGTACAATGCGTTTTTCACTGATGGTTGCTAAGAGATGTTGTTCGTAAATCTTCAGTTTTTTATCACAAGCGTGAAAAACGCATCAAAACGCATTGCACCCGCGCGGAAAAAACTGAACAACTGAACGCAATCGCAAACAAAACTGATTGAACTTGCTTGCGAAATGGTGCGAGTTTTCCTGAACGCATCCTGAACGCATCCGGGCCTAATCCGTCTTCTGTGAAAGAGGCCTAAAAGAGAAGATTTCATCATAGTGGTATAGGCCACCGAGTGACTACAGGTTACATTATGCGACCCATAGACATATAAACACGAAAAAGTTCATAAAAAATATAAACAGAAAATAAATACATAATTTTTTTGGAAAAAATCTTTTTGAAAAATGGTAAAATAAATGAAAAGCACCAAAAGACCAAAAACGAGCTCTAGAAAATGGCAACGAAAGAATAAAAAATAATAATAAAAATCTAAGAGCAAAGTCTAACATTTCAGAGAGTGATAGTAAATATTCAATTATAGCAAAGGGGTGGGGAGGTTGCCCAAAACCATATGCTCCTTCAGATCGTTGATAGATTCCACTGATCTTGGTCAGTTTAGGTATGTGACAATGAATAGAGAAGGTCTCACCATAGTGGGAAAGGCTGCTGAGTGACTACAGGTTATTTTAGACATTAAAACACCAAAAAGTTCATTAAAACCATAACAAACAGAAAATAAATGTGCATGGTGCATCAGAAGAAGCGGCCTCTTATTATCACATTTTGTAAGGTGCTAAATACTATAATTACCCCCTTGAACCAGCATGAAGAGCCGTTTCATTCCCAAGGTTTGTGAATGCTGAAGGGGTCACATCAGCTCGAGAAAAAGAGTCTCAGTAAAGCTGTAGGTTGGATTTATTAGAAATACTGCAGTGCAGAGATTAAGAGGACGATATAGATGTTCGGTGAGCACGAGTTTAGCAATTTATCTCTGCTGCCAGAGCTGTGGAAGCAGAACAAATTTCTTATATCGGATTAAAGTGCAAGCCCTGGCGTCTAGTTTTTCTTTCTTTCTTTCTTTATTTTGTTGTTTTACATTTTTTGACTATAAAGTAAGTACAATAAATTGACTTACCGTGTTTTTCACCCTATAAGACACACTTTTATTCTCCCCCAAAGTGAGTCTTATGGGGGGGAATACTAATGAGAGCTTCCATTATGAATGCACTCATTAGTACAGGAGGACTGGGAAGCGGTGAATGTAGCACTCCCCGGGTTCTGTACTCACCGCTTCCTGGTCTTCCTCGGCTGCTCACTGTGCTGTAGTGTAAAGATGTCGGTGTTCTGTGACCTCGGGTGTGAATGTGAGGAGTGGTGGATGTGTCTGGAGCAGGAAAGGTAAGTTGATTGTTAATTGTTTTTTGATGTCTGCTCTGAGCCTGGGGGTCTAATCTGAGGTCTGTTTGGGGGTCATTCACATTGGGCTCTGATCTGAGGTCTGCTTGGGGGGGTCATTCACATCGGGCTCTGATCTGAGGTCTGCTTGGGGCGTCATTCACATTGGGCTCTGATCTGATGTCTGCTTGGGGGGGTCATTCACATCGGGATCTGATCTGAGGTCTGCTTGAAGGTTCATTCACATGGGGCTCTGATCTGAGGTCTGTTTGGGGGTCATTCACATTGGGCTCTGATCTGAGGTCTGCTTGGGGGGTCATTCACATTGGGCTCTGATCTGAGGTCTGCTTGGAGGGTCATTCCACATTGGGCTCTGGTATGAGATCTGCTTGGGGGTCATTCTCATAGGGCTCTGATCTGAGGTCTTCTTGGCGGGTCATTCACATCAGGCTCTGATCTGAGATCTGCTTGGGGGTTCATTCACATCGGGCTCTGCTCTGAGATCTGCTTGGGGGTTCATTCACATAGGGCTCTGATCTGAGGTCTGCTTGGGGGGGTCATTCACATTGGGCTCTGATCTGAGTTCTGTTTGGGGGGGGTCATTCACATCTGATCTGAGGTCTGCTTGGAGGATCATTCACATAGGGCTTTGATCTGAGGTCTGCTTGGGGCGTCATTCACATTGGGCTCTGATCTGATGTCTGCTTGAAGGTTCATTCACATGGGGCTCTAATCTGAGGTCTGCTTGGGGGGTCATTCACATTGGGCTCTGATCTGATGTCTGCTTGGGGGGGTCATTCACATCGGGATCTGATCTGAGGCCTGCTTGAAGGTTCATTCACATGGGGCTCTAATCTGAGGTCTGCTTGGGGGGTCATTCACATTGGGCTCTGATCTGAGTTCTGTTTGGGGGGGGTCATTCACATCTGATCTGAGGTCTGCTTGGAGGATCATTCACATAGGGCTTTGATCTGAGGTCTGCTTGGGGCGTCATTCACATTGGGCTCTGATCTGATGTCTGCTTGGGGGGGTCATTCACATCGGGATCTGATCTGAGGTCTGCTTGAAGGTTCATTCACATGGGGCTCTGATCTGAGATCTCCTTGGGGGGTCATTCACATTGGGCTCTGATCTGAGTTCTGCTTGGGGGGTCATTTACATCGGGCTCTGATCTGAGGTCTGCTTTAAGAGTCATTCACATCGGGCTCTGCTTTGAGATCTGCTTGGGGGTACTTTCACATCGGGCTCTGCCCTGAGGTCTGCTTGGGGGGTCATTCACATTGGGCTCTGATCTGAGGTCTGCTTGGAGGGTCATTCACATCGGGCTCTGATCTGAGATCTGCTTGGGGGGTCATTCACATGGGGCTCTGATCTGAGATCTGCCCTGGGGGTCATTTACATCGGGCTCTGATCTGAGGTCTGCTTGGAGGGTCATTCACGTCGGGCTCAGGTCTGAGATCTGCTTGGGGTTCATTCACATCGGGCTCTGATCTGAGATCTGCTTGGGGGTTCATTCACATCGGGCTCTTCTCTGAGATCTGCTTGGGGGTTCATTCACATCGGGCTCTGATCTGAGATCTGCTTGGGGGTCATTCACATCGGGCTGTAATTTGAGATCTGCTTGGGGGGTCATTAACAAAGGGCTCTGATCTGAGGTCTGCTTGGGGATTCATATTCAAATTGGGGGTCTTATCTGAGGTCTGCTTGGGGGTCATGCACATTGGTAGTGTGAACTGAAAGGTCTTATTCACATTGAGGCTGTGATCTGAGCTCTGATTGGGGGTCTTATGAACATTGAAGGTCTGATTTGGGCTGAGATCTGAATAACATTGGCTGTCTGACTGGGGTTCTGAGCTGAGCCCTGTTTCTTATTCTCCTCTTCTAAAATCTAGGTGCGTCTTACAGGCAGATGCGTCTTATAGAGCAAAAAATACGGTCTTTTTTATATAACATAAATATATAAGGCTTTTAATCAATGCAATATATGAGAGTTATTTATAAAGGCATTTGATTTTAAAGGGGTTGTCTAACGAAAAATATTCTATATTTTTTAAACCAGTATCTGGATCAGAATACTTTTTATATCTTCATGTAGTTAAAAATATAGTATAACCATGGATTTATTCAATAAAATGTATCTTCTGTGTAGCTCAACTTGCTGGTTTTTCTTTACCAGATTTCTCTGTTCACCTCACTGAAACATCACTGAGGTGGTCGCACGTGCTCCGTTCCATCTTTTGGTTGCCACCAGCCAGATATACTGTTAGAAGTTTTTGAGAGGTAGAGAGCTGAAGCAAAACGTACACCCCCTGAGGTGCGATAGGGAGGGAATTGCAGCAGAAAGAGCTGTGATAAGAAGACAGCTGCAGCAGAAAGGACATGCCTCCTGAGCTGTGATAAGAAGAAAGATGCAGCAGAAAAAAAGACAACCCCTGATCTGTTATAGGGAGAGGCTATAGCAGAAAGGACACACACCTCAGAGCTGTAATAGAAAGAGAGCTGCAGCAGAAAGGGCACAACACATGAGCTGTGATAGGAAGAGAGCTGCAGCAGAAAGGATACCCACCTCAGAGCTGTGATAGGAAGAGAGCTGCAGCAGAAAGGACACAAAACCTGAGCCGTGATAGGGAGATAGCTGCAGTCAGAACTGGTTTTAGAGAAAATGTGGCCCTGGGCAAAATCAAAACTGTGGCCCCAAATTAATTAAAAAGTCAAACATTTCACTGTTAGGGACACCCTGTGTATTTAAGTTTTTTTAGCCTCTATTTCTAAAATGTTCCTGGGGGGATTTGAACTCACAACCAGCCACATTAAAGGCAAGAACCTTAATCACTGCACTATAGTGCTCCATGCTAAGCCATTGCTGAAAAACCTCATAGAAGTTTCTCTTAAATAAAAAAAACCTCATAGCGTTTTTTCTTGTATTATACTTCTTGTATTAATGTAACCCTTAGCACTGAGTTCTATAGCCCAGTAGTTATGGTTCCTTCCTTCAATGCTGAATGTTGTGAGTTCAAATCCCCACAGAAACATTTCAGAAAAACAGTGTCTAATTTAGTTTTATATATGTACAGGGATAGGGTGTCCCCAAGCATATAAGCCATGCTTGGGAATACCCCTTTAAGATTCATAACACTGACTCTGACCATGACCAGAGGAGTTCCCCCAGAGTGGAGCAGGGCTCCTTGGGGGGATTTACCTAGTTTGCCCCCTCCTAACGCCGGCCCTGGCTATGATAGGAAGAGAGCTGCAGCAGTAAGGACTGAGCTGCAAGCTTGAAATAAATTTAGAAGAGCAATCTCTGGATCCATGTGAGGTACAGGGCTTCGTTAGAGACTGTCGTGTCCTATATGATGTCTGATTTTCATTTTACACTAGTCATGGGACAACCCCTTTCTTAGGCAATAAATATCTATGTAAATATTAATGCATGCACTGTAGGGTTTTATTGAGCTGCAGAACAAGCATTACTAATTGATCTCCATTGATGGATTATAACGAGAGCATTTAGAGGGAGCTCAGGGTTCAGGTCTATAAACGGATTTAAACATCTCCCACCGCCCTTGATATAAGACTGAGCAGGAGATCTGTGAACCTGATTAGATAAATAGATATTGGATTTCATAATATCTGCAGAAGAACCTGACATGGAAAACTACCATGTACTAAGATGACATGTAGCATGGAAGCAGCTAATGAGATGGTGGAACAAATATACTGTCCAACCACAGCAATGAGGTGGAAGTTTCAATTTGTGGAAACCAAGTTTGGAAGTAACTGTGCTGGTGATCATTCAGTGGAGACATAACTATTGTACACCTCAGATGCCGCGTTCATAGCTGATCTCGGCATCTGAAATTAACATTACAGTGTAAAATGCAAAAATAAATTCAGTGAATCATACTTACCTCATCTATTTGATCACACTGCCGTCTTGACTGAAGATCTAACGCCAAATATTGCGCAGTCCGTGATCTCTCGTGTAAGATCTTCAAGATGGCGGCGGCCGGCTCGCCGCGGTGAAATGGATAAGGTAAGTATGTTTTTTTTTTTTTTTTTACCACCATTCAAGGAAAATCAATTCGCTTCCACGAAGCACAAAGAAATTCGGCTTTGCGGCGAATTGAATTTTCCCTGAAATTCGGATCGAAGTCTATTTCATCCAAATTCGATGCACTCAGCACTAGACATAGCCCATGTTGTAGTGCTCTGTCCAATACTTTTGAAGATATCCATCACTGCCTGGGTAGGTTACAGGGAATGCTTGATCAGAAAATGAGATATTGTAATTAGGTTTTAAAGGGAACCTGTCATCGACTTTATTCTGAGCTTACTGAGGGCAGCATAAAATAGTGATGGAAATGCTGATTTCAGCGGTGTGTCACTCATGAGCTAAATGTAAGCGGTTGCTGAGAACCAGCATCATAATCATTGCAGACTGGGCCTGGAAAGGAGTCAAATCTACCTGAGAAGAGTCCTGGTTATTGATGATCTCCTGCTCTCACTTCCATCTGCTGACAATTGGCAGTTCTCTCCTAGAGAGAAAGGGAGAAAACTAGGTGGAAGAATGTCAGTCATCAGCAGGTGGGCAGGGAGAGCAGGAATTCATGAATAACCAGGACTCTTCTCAGGTGGCAGGGACTCTTTTCCAGGCCTAGTCTGCAACGATTGTGATGATGGTTCTCGGCAATCACTTACTTTTAACTTATAAATGACAGACTGCTGAAATCAACTTACCTGTCTCTACTTTATTCTGTCGTTAGTATGGGCAGCATAAAGGTGATGACAGGTTCTCTTTAAGTACAACATAAAATTTTTTTTTATTTTAGTTTATGTAAAGTCATAAAAAAATCTTGAAATATGTCAATTTTCACACTAGGCACTAGAATAGGCATGATAGGCTGACACATTTTGTCTTCAGTGTCTAAGTTGACTGCTTTGCTGTGTAGATAGGGTCAGAACCTTATCACGTTATCATTATCATTAGAGGGTGTATTTTATTTTATTTGAAGTAAAAAATATCTTGAAATAATCCATTTGTTACACTGACCACTAGAGCAGACATGATAGGCTGACACATCCTGTTTTCTGTAGCTTGCTTATCAGCTGTACTGTATAGACTAAGACTGGACGAGCAGAGTCATCACATTATTGTCACGAGTAGGCTTGCGTCTGGAATCAGACGTTCTGCGCGGCTTTTTAAGTGACATATTTGACAGACTGTACACATAGATAAGGCTCTGTATACAGCTTTTCTGTCGCACTCTTGTCTAGAGGGCGCTATACTGAATCACTTGGACACTGTAATATTCCATAAGGCCCCTGCCACACTGTCTATACAGAGAATGCGGGAAGTCCAAAATGGCTGCCACCAGGGAAATAAAAATAAAAATAAAAAGATTAAAAATCATTATGACTAGGACAAACTTGGATAAAGTTACAAGAATTGCAGAATATTCTTTAACTCCAAGTTAAGTTTTTTTTTTTTTTTTTTTAAAGTAGAAAATGAGATACCGTATGTCTGGGTCCAAAAAGGACTACAAACCATTTTCCATTATGTATGTGTCGTCTGGGTAGTAAATTCCGCAGCAGTTTTCGTGGTGGGCCAATCCTGCTCACATCTGGTACTCAGCGCTGCGTTAATGAAGTTATTAGAGGAAATAATTAATTACATATGGTCTGTTTGCTTTCCTGCTTGGTTTCATTACTTTTGCTATGACAATCTTATTTTTTAGTAGCTGGATGTTCGGTCGTTGCACTGCAGAAAAAAAACTGAAAGACAAAGCAAGATGCGACAAATGAAAGCAGTTTACGTGATATGTGCAAGATTTATAACATATTTTAGAAACTTTTTACCCCTGTCTTGACATTTTTTAAGTATCAAAAAATTAATGACGCAGACAATTTTAATTTTTTTTTTTTTTGCTCCCCCATTTAACTCCTTAGTGACCACCAATATGCCTTTTTTAGGCGGTCACTAAAGTGCCTTAGGCTGGGCCAATTCCTTTTTACTGTGGCCCTCCCATGAAGCAGAGAGCAGGGGTTGGGCTCTCACATGACAGCCTGGACTTACGCCGACCTGTTCTGTTTAATCCCTTATATGCGGTAGTCAATAGCTCCCGCGGCTTGTAAGCAGTTACAGCAGGAGCAGACTTAGGGCTCATTCACACAACCGTATGTATTTTGCGGTCCGAAAAAAACTGATCCGCAAAAAATACGGATGACATCCGTGTGCATTCCGTATTTTGCGTAACGGAAAAGCTGGCCCCTAATAGAACAGTAATATCCTTGTCCGTGATGCGGACAATATAGGACAAGACTCATAATCTTGCAGAATGGAAATACGGACATACGGAAACGGAATGCACACGGAAGTCCTTCCGTTTTCATTTAAATGAATGGTTCCGCATACGGTCCGCAAAAAAATGGAATGGACACAGAAAGAAAAATACGGTCGTGTGAACGAGCCCTTACTCTGTCTTCCAATCAGCACCCTGCGAATGTGTGTGCACACAGGCTGCAGCCTAATTAAGGCCCCAGGCCTGCCTCCAGGTGTCCTAGCAGTCTGCGCCTCTCTGGGGCAGCCTCCAGGTGGATGTCAGTATAGCACTGACAGTAAAATACATTGCACTGCATGAACAGTGCAATGCATTTTAGAAGCGATTACAAGATCGACTATTATAGTTGCCATGTGGGACTATTGAAAGAAAGTTTTATTAAATAAAAAAATTCAAAGTAAAAAAAACCTGATTTAAAAAAAAAATGCTTGAGAAATACTATATATTAGTCAAAACGGCACACTAGTTTGCATTTTTGGATCTGATTGAAAAAACATTAGAGGATATGCTGGCGTTAAAGTTTTGTTTTTTAAAAATCTATCCTCAGGATAGGTCATCAATATCAAATCGGCGGGATTCCGACACCCGGCACCCCCACCAATCAGCTGGCTGCACTGCCTTCCCTTCATTGTTTACCTGTTCGCCGTCGACATTGCATCGGCGACCGGATGTAATTACAAGCCATCCCTGGAACGGCTCCTTTCTCTACATTTGACGTATCAGACCCCCGCGGATCTGGTATTAATGACCTATCCTAAGGATAGGACCTCAATATTAAAATCCTGGAAAACCCCTTTAATACATTGTAAAAATTTATGTGTCCCCACTTTGCTAGATGACTCTAGCACAGGGGTGCACAACCTGCGGCCCGGGGCCACATGCGGCCCTTGATAGCATTCTATGCATTCTATGCGGCCCCCAACCATCTGGAGGCAGACATGTATGTCTATGTCTTGTGGCTGCTCACATGTATTTTTCATGTATTCTCCCATTAGATAGGAGTCCTGGAACTATAACTAGACATTAATGGTATATACTGTGTGTTCAATATGCCATCAATACAGTATTTTAGTTCTTAATACCCCTTTAAATTTTATTTTCGGCCCTCGTCATTGTTTCAGTCTGGCAATGTGGCCCCCAACCGGAAAACGTTGTGCACCCCTGCTCTAGCATAAACATCCAGGATTGGGGGGGGGGTGTTTCACACTCTCTTTCTATGCAATATGATGCAACCACGAGGTAGACCTCAACATGAGAGTAAGTTCTTGCACCTTTTTTGACAGGTTTCTGTACTCACAGTGTACATTTCCACAAAATCCTAAGTCAGATGTGAATTGTTTCTCTATGTAGATGGACAATCTGCTCCTCCATTGTACCTAGGTACCGTAAGACTTATTTTCCCAGAAACGTGGTTATGGAGTCTCAAAGGTCGTTTTCAGTTTCTCCACAGAGTTTCTCCACGCACCTCCTCCTTGCTTCTGGCATGCTCATAGAATATATCTTTGGATCTTTATGTTGTCTCTCACTGGTTTAATCCAGAACTGAGTTCAGCTAGCTCTGCTCCAATCAAAGTCTAGGCTTTGACTAACTCTAGACTAATTTAACTCCTCCTCTCTATGGGGAGAGGATACAGCCCCACCTATTGGGCTGGTGACTCTGGCCTGTTAAGTTCTTACTGGCTTACTGTTTCATGAAAACAGGGTCAGACTGACTCCCCAGAGTACCAGAGGATCCTCCGGGGGGCCCAGACTGTTACCACAGTAGGCCCTGAACGTCCAGGAGAAAAAAATCACTTGAAGATGCCTTAGGAGCCAATAACTTGCATCTAGGGCCTATTTATTTGAATTCTAAACTATTAGATTTTATTGATCATATGAGGGATCATATAATTTCCTCTGGTGGGCCCAAGGAACCCCAGTCCAACCTTGCATGAAAATAAAAAAATATGCACCAAATCAAATGGATGTCGTATATTTGGACTTCTCCAAAGTGTTTGACACGGTACCACATAAAAGGTTAGTATATAAAATGAGAATGCTTGGCCTGGGAGAAAATGTCTGTATGTGGGTAAGTAACTGGCTCAGTTATAGAAAACAGAGGGTGGTTATTAACGGTAGATACTCAGATTGGGTCACTGTCACTAGTGGGGTACCACAGGGGTCAGTATTGGGCCCTATTCTCTTCAATATATTTATTAATGATATTGTAGAAGGTTTGCATAGTAAAATATAATTTTTTGCAGATGACACTAAACTGTGTAAAGTAATTAACACAGAAGAGGACAGTGCACTGCTACAGCAGGATCTGGATAGACTGGAGGCTTGGTCAGAAAAGAGGCAGATGAGGTTTAACACTGACAAATGTAAGGTTATGCATATGGGAAGGAATAATGCAAGTCACCAGTACATACTAAATGGTAAAGCACTGGGTAAATTTGACATGGAAAACGACCTAGGAATTTTAGTGAACAGCAAACTAAGCTGTAGAAGCCAGTGTCAGACAGCTGCTGCCAAGGCCAATAAAATAATGAGCTGCATCAAAAGAGGCATAGATGCCCGTGATGAGAACATAGTCCTGCCACTTTACACATCACTAGTCAGACCACACATGGAGGACTGTGTACAGTTCTGGGCTCCTGTGAACAAGGCAGACATAGCAGTGCTGGAGAGGGTTCAGAGGAGGGCAACTAAAGTAATAACTGGAATGGGTGGACTACAGTACCCAGAAAGATTATCAAAATTAGGGTTATTCACTTTAGAAAAAAGACGACTGAGGGGAGATCTAATAACTATGTATAAATATATCAGGGGTCAGTACAGAGATCTCTCCCATCATCTATTTATCCCCAGGACTGTGACCGTGACGAGGGGACATCCTCTGCGTCTGGAGGAAAGAAGGTTTGTACACAAACATAGAAGAGGATTCTTTACGGTAAGAGCAGTGAGACTATGGAACTCTCTGCCTGAGGAGGTGGTGATGGTAAGTTCACTATAAGAGATCAGGAGAGGCCTGGATGTATTTCTGGAGGAAATAATATTACAGGTTATAGTTACTAGAGAGGGGTCGTTGATCCAGGGAGTTATTCTGATGCCTGATTGGAGTCGGGAAGGAATTTTCCCCCTAAAGTGAGGAAAATTGGCTTCTACCTCACAGGGGTTTTTTTTGCCTTCCTCAACTTGTAGGAAAACAGGCCGAACTGGATGGACAGATGTCCTTTTTTCGGCCTTACAAACTATGTTACTATGTTACTATGTTACATTTTGAGTCCTCTTAGCTAGCAGCTTAAACATATAAAAAGCACATAAAAGCCCATTTTCAAGGGAACTATTGCAGGGACACTGCAAATGTACTGAGCTGTAAATGAGTGGACCTCCAACTACCTCAAACTAATTAAAAATATTATAATATTAGTACAATGAAATTCTTTTAATTTGGCCATAAAGTTTAGCAATTCTGCACTCTTCATTCACATTTCTGTGTCAGTGAAAAAAAACATACTTTTTCATCTGTGAAGCTGTCCGTGAAGGATCTGTGGTTGGTCCGTGTGTCTGTTTTTACCATCCGTGTGTCAAAAAAATCTCCTATTAATCTTCAGAGCAAAATGAATGCAACACTGACACAACATGGACACCATCCGTGTTGTGTCAGTGATTTTCACGGACCCATAGACTTCAATAGACGTGCTTGGTCCGCATCACGGATCAAAGTAATGCATGTCCCCATGATTTTTTTTTACTGACCCACGGCCATTAAAAAAAATACTGAAATGTGAGCAGACACATTTAAATCAATGTGTGCTATCTGTGGAAAATGCGGACTGCACACGTCAGTGAAAAACGGAAATGTGAATGAGGCCTTACTGGGATAACTGCAGGAGAATTAGGAGCAGTGAGAATTAGGAAACCCCACCAATTTCTGTGATAGCATTTTGTGTTCTTTTTTTAAAGGATATCTTCCAGAAGTTTCTTCATGCTTCTGTTCAATAATCCAGAACATTCTCTTCACCCTGTTTTATCACCCCCCCCCCAGCCTCTCACTCTTTCTTCGTTGTCTTCCGTATTGTAAAAAAAAAAACAAGAAAACAGTGCTGCAGCCTGAAATAGAGAAATCCAGAAGATAATTTTATTTTTACAGGAATTTCTATTTCTGTTCTCTCCCTGATGTTTACAGCTGAGAGACACTGAAGATGTTATCAGCGGGGAGCTGGGAGGAACCTGCAGAGTCTTTATTACACTATGAGAAAATATTACTATTTATTCTTCACATCAGCCAGGCAGTACCAGACATGAGCAAGCGAGATGATTGTAGAGGTAGAGACAAGGCATTGTGCTGGTATCTACCTTATGTGCAAATCACATCAAAAATACTATCTATCTATCTATCTATCTATCTATCTATCTATCTATCTATCTATCTATCTATCTCCCTGTTTATCTATCAACAGTGCCTTGAAAAAGTATTCATACCCCTTGAACTTTTCCACATTTTTCCAATGGATTTTATGTCATAGACCAACACAAAGTAGCAAGTATGTGTGAAGTGAAAAGAAAATGGTATATGGTTTTCAAAAATTTTAATATATAAAAATCTGGAAAGTGTGGTGTGCATTTGAATTCAGCCCCTGTACTCTGATACCCCTAAATAAAATCCAGCGTGAGTCCACCTATGTGTAATGTATTCTCAGTATAACTCCAGCTGTTCTGTGAAGGACTCAGAAGTTTGTTAGTGAACATTAGTGATCAAACAGCATCATGACAAGCAAGGAACACACCAGACAGGTCAGGGAAAAAGTTGTGGAGAAGGGTATAGCATTATTAGATTAAAAAATATATATCCCAACCTCTGAACATCTCATGGAGCACGGAGAGTAAGGAGAGCACTATTTAAAGAAGCAGGCATGGTCACTCTGGACGGTCTGCAGAGATTCATAGCTCTGGTGGGAGAATCTGTCCACAGGACAACTATTAGTCGTGTACTCCACAAATCTGGCCTCCATGGAAGAGTGGCAAGAAGAAGGCTAGTTTTGAAAGCAATCCATAAGAAGTCCCATTTGCGGCACAAGCCATGTAGAGGACACAGCAAACATGTGGAAGAAGGTGCTCTGGTCATATGAGACCAAAGTTGAACTCTTTGGCCTAAATGCAAAAAGTTTCTTCAGCGTGGACAGGGAAGCTGGTCAGAGTTGATGGAAAGATGGATGGAGCTAAATGCAGGGCAATCTTGGGGAAAAACCTTGTAGAGGCTGCAAAAGACTTGAGACTGGGGTGGAGGTTCACCTTCCAGCCAGAGCTACAATGGAATGTTTTAGATCAAAGCGTATTCATGTGTTAGAATGGCCCAGTCACAGTCCAGACCTAAATCCCATTGAGAATCTGTGGCAAGACTTGAAAATTGCTGTTCACAGGTACTCTTCATCCAATCTGAATGAGCTTGACCAATTTTGTAAAGAAGAATGGGCAAAATATTGACTGGGGGGGGGGGAATGAATACAAATGCACGCCACACTTTCTAGATTTTTATTTATAAAAAATTCTGAAAACCATGTATCATTTTTTTTTTACTTCATACATTCTCGTTATTTTGTGTTGAATTTTAGTGAACAGCAAACTAAGCTGTAGAAGCCAGTGCCAGACAGCTGCTGCCAAGGCCAATAAGATAATGGGTTGCATCAAAAGGGGCATAGATGCCCGTAATGAGAACATAGTCCTGCCACTTTACACATCACTAGTCAGACCACACATGGAGTACTGTGTACAGTTCTGGGCTCCTGTGAACAAGGCAGACATAGCAGAGCTGGAGAGGGTTCAGAGGAGGGCAACTAAAGTAATAACTGGAATGGGTGGACTACAGGACCCAGAAAGATTATCAAAATTAGGCTTATTCACTTTAGAAAAAAAGACGACTGAGGGGAGATCTAATAACTATGTATAAATATATCAGGGGTCAGTACAGAGATCTCTCCCATCATCTATTTATCCCGAGGACTGTGACTGTGACGAGGGGACATCCTCTGCGTCTGGAGGAAAGAAGGTTTGTACATAAACATAGAAGAGGATTCTTTACGGTAAGAGCAGTGAGACTATGGAACTCTCTGCCTGAGGAGGTGGTGATGGTAAGTTCACTATAAGAGATCAGGAGGGGCCTGGATGTATTTCTGGAGGTAATAATATTACAGGTTATAGTTACTAGAGAGGGGTCGTTGATCCAGGGAGTTATTCTGATTGCCTGATTGGAGTCGGGAAGGAATTTTTCCCCCTAAAGTGAGGAAAATTGGCTTCTACCTCACAGGGGTTTTTTTTGCCTTCCTCTGGATCAACTTGTAGGAAAACAGGCTGAACTGGATGGACGGATGTCTTTTTTCGGCCTTACAAACTATGTATGTTACTATGTTATTTATCACATTAAATTCCAATAAAATACCTTTTTGTTTGTGGGTGTACATTGAAAAAATGTGGAAAACTTCAAGGGGTATGAATACTTTTTCAAGGCACTGTATCTATCATCTATCAAACATCTATCTACAGTATCTATGTACAGTATCTGTTTATGTATCTTTGGGATCCGTGTGTGGACAGGGATCGACGACGACAGATTTCATATGATTCAGCAGTCTAAAAGCCCAATACCGTTTATTTTTCATCCAAGTTATACAGTCACTTGAGTGAATCCAAAGGAACCAAAATAGAACATTACTAACAAAACAAAAGTCTTTGCCCTTCCGGGCACTAAATAAACAGTGGGTTTTCCTCACCTATGCCCTCAGCATGACACCCGAGATTAGGCTTTAAACACTGGTTATACCGCTTCCAGGCTTCTGAAACTGACAGGGGATTTCAGCTCTGTACTTATCCCTACAGTAATGAGCCCAGCAGCTATACCTAGGTTTGCCTCAGGTTAGGGGAAAGTGTTGTACTGGAGTGGGGAGGGAATGGCACATCCCACTACCAAAATCTATCTGCCATTCAATAAAAATCCAGGCCCATAACATTTAGGCCCCATTCACACGACCGTATTTTTGGGGGTCCACATTATCCTTGCTTCATAGAGGTGAATGGGGCCGCATCTATTCCGCAATATTGCGGAATAGATACGGCCACGTTCACACGGTCCTTAAAGGAAATGTACCTCAGCAATCTACACTTCACTGAAACCACCCAGCTTTCCTGGATTCTTTTACCTCACCCTTCTGCAGGGGGGCTGATCTGTGTGGAGTGGGGTGTGATTTTATAAAAAAAAAAAAAAAAAAAAAGGGTGTGTCACTGCCTGAAAAATTTTTGGGCACCGCATCTCTCCTGCCTCATGGTTTGCAACCTAGAAAAGTTGGCAATTATGATCTATCAGACAGAAAGCTGTATGTTCTGTAAATTGTTGTGAAGGAACCAGTCATACCCTGCAAAAGTCTATCTGAGCCTGATAACTCACTTACATCTAGTGAAATCCTGAAAAATTGTTACCGCTGAACTCACATCTTATAGCGCTTATTATCAGGGATTCACAGAAAAGTTTCCAGAACTAATGTTTCAAGTACACCTTTAAAGGGATTCTGTCAGCAGGATATTGGGTATAGAGATAATTACATCTCTATACCGGCCTTACTGCTGTGATTGTAAATATGTAAGTGTAATTGTTATTAGGGCAGTAGTTTACATAAAAAAGCGTTTTTATTAACATGTTGAAATACCTGGATAAGGAGCCCAAGGGGAGGTCCTGCTAGCCGTTGGAGCCCGGGCACGCCGCAGATTTCGGAGCCCAGCACCGCCCTCCAGCTAATTATGCACGCCCCTTCAGCACTGTCTTCTTTTCCGGCTGCGGCACAGACTCTTGTATGCACGGCGCATGCGCGAGATGCGCCGCAGCCGGGCCCACAGCTTTGTGATAAGAAAAAACATGGCTGCTTTCTTCCAGGAATAGCACCACTTTTGTTCATGGACCATGTCTGGTACTTTATGAGATTCAATACCAGACACAACCAATGGCGCAGTTTCTGGAAGAAAGCAACTGTGCTTTCCTAATTTTTTACAACTCAATTATGTGCGGTGATAAAGTTTCCTGAGATCCATTTTACTAACCGAAATCAAGTGTCTCATGGCTATAGTGATTCGTAATAGGCCCTTGATCTTTAGTGCTCCTGGTAGACATACACATTGGATGAATGTCCACATTGGATGAATGTCCACTCAACCCACCAATAATGGCTAAATCAACGACCCTCTAATGTGTATGAGGGTGTCTCAACTTCCTCCAGATGACATAAATTTAGAGAAAGAAGGGTTGGGCATATTGCTAGCTAGCAATGCTTTTAATGGAGGTAGGCCTCTGCTCTGACTGAAAACAGAGCTTTATATATTATGTTATGTTATTTTCAGGACAACAGACATCAGCCGATTCAGCGTTTCGACCAATGGCTATCTAGGGTGTAATACCTTTGCTTTAATTCTACTTGTAGACCTCAGTTAATGCATAGCCTTAGATTGAAGCATATATGGTATGTAAATGAAAGAGTTAATAAACCCATCACAGGGTATAATAAACCAGATGTGCTCCATAGTCGTACGCAACGGGCAAGGATAGACCCATTAGTTTAATTTGATTTTTACCTTGCAGCTAAGTAACCACCACTTTATAGCCACGACTGATAAATAACAAGCTTTATACCATTTTAGAGGATGTCTCAATTATAGGTTCCCATAGAGGCTGTGTTGTCCAACGTGTAAGCCCGGGGGGGAGGGGTGTGTGCACTGACAGGATGGTGTTTTAGAGAATAAATGGCAAGACTGTTATTCTCACAGATCAATACGGCGACATGAATTTACTGATCGTCAGCTGTTAATCTGAGGAATCCAAGAGCTTGGAAGCCTGTGTCCTTCAAAGACCTCACACTTCGAGCACTGGTTCACATTTCTTTATTATAGCAATAGGCCCAAGTAGATTAATAACTATTCCTGTAGTAAAAAAAAAAAAATCTGACCACACTAAACTAATCTACTTAGAAAACCCATTTTTATGTAGTATCTCTCGCTCTGGAGGACCTGTCCTCTCCTGCATTACTCATACAACCCATTGATGTGAATAGACTGATGTGTAATGCTTTATTTGGCCAGTGGTGGTGCTGCTGGCAAACTGAACACCTACTGCCAGGTTTGTCCACAGATTACAGCTGATCGCTGGTGGGTTCCTTCAGACAGCTAGAGATTTTGCAAAGCAGACATTTTTAAAGTGGATAAAAACGGAGATTGATGCACTTTACAAACTAGTTTCACAAATCATGTTCTCTTCTATTTTTTGGGAATTTAGCAGCTGCCAACAGGATCAACCCTAACAAACCAGGAATACTGCCTGATAGAGTTGATATTCAACTTTTATTCTTTATGCAGATGTGAGCTTCAGGGCACTGAGGGTTGGGGTTCAGCCTCTTGGTGCACTTCAGCTTCTCAGCCAGGGGTGCAGCACCAATGAGGCCAGGTGAGGCGATCGCATCAGGTAGGGGAAAGAGGGGGCAGCGGAATGGCCATTGGGAATGAATGCTTTCATTGTGGCAAAGGGGTTAGGTTAAGAAATTGGCATTGGGGTTGGGGGCACCATTTCAGTTTTTCTCGTCAGGCAACAGAAAGGCTAGGTGCACCTCTGTCCTCAGCTTAACCTTCAGTGCACTGAGACTCTAATTTGCATAAAGGAAAAGTCTTTTTTTTTTTTTTTTTTTTTAAATCAGGAACACAGCAACCGATTTTGATAAGACTCAATAAGGTTCAATCTTAGCAGATAGTATGCCTGGTTTCATAGGGTTGATACTTCTTGCTAACTGATGCTCTTTAACTCATTTGATCAGGTCCCTAATAACAGTAACACTTGCCATGCAGGGGCATAACCGATGGTGAGGTAGAAGGGTTGGTAGAGTATATTTCCTAGGAACACCAGCAGGCCACATTGACAAGGCCAAGTTGGGGCCAGGGCTTAAAAGTAATACCCAACGGGTCTGACCATGTCTCAACTTGCTCATCTTCCTTTGCACATTCTCATCTTCAGTTGTTGGGATGAGTGTCCTCATCCATGTGCTGATGTAATGGGGGTGAAAACACTACCCAAGAGGAAGGGGATGAGGAACACTTGAGATGGTGACCCCTTCCTTAAGTTTTACCACTGCTGCTGGTGTATACACTATTACTCAGGAGCAAGGGTGCATCATATTTAAAGGGATAAGCTACAGTACCATAGCTGTGCTGTTTTGAAAGAGTATTGTGACCATGATGGCTACAGCTCAAGTGAACATTTGAAAAATTCATATTAATGCCTGACCCGTTCATTCATCTTGGATTTTTTTTCGTTTTTTTTGCAGGGATAGCGACATACTCCGACAAGCTGTTTAAATTTCGGAATGGGCGCTGGGAAGATATACTCAGCGATGAGATCAATATCCGCAGGGGAGTTGTCAATCGGTTTGCTGGGCGTTCGGTGGCTTGCATTGATAGAAAGGTAAAGTGGAGTCTTACTATTCTTGAAATATTGGTTCTCAAATAGAATTGCATAAAATCTTATTATACCGCACCTCACCCACCACATTTTCACACTTCCCTTCTGGCGCCAGCTGTACTGAATGTTTTTTACCCCCCTCGGGGGTTGACTGTTATTAGGATTGCTCTGCTGACACATTTTATGCTGTCTTTTTCCTAAAAGTACAATCTATCTATGACATGTAAGAATAAAGTATTACTTAGCAAACGGAAAATAACTTCAGGCTTTTAGGCATCTTCCATTTTTGTTTTTGATATACAGTATATGTATATTACGGTATATATCTACACAGTAAAGCTAGATTAACACTAGTAGGTGTGTGCCTATAGTGAGTTCTTAGGACCTAGGAGTGCCCAATGGCTATATGGGTACGACATTTATTTTTTTTTTATTCCTGTACTGTGAACATCACTGTGTTTATTATCTCTGTACTATGACATCACTGTGTTTATTATCCTTGTACTGTGACATCACTGTGTTTACTATCCCTGTACTGTGACATCACTGTGTTTATTATCCCTGTACTGTGACATCACTGTGTTTATTATTACTATGAATCACTGTGTTATCCTTGTACTGTGACATCACTGTGTTTACTATCCCTGTACTGTGACATCACTGTGTTTATTATCTCTGTACTATGACATCACTGTGTTTATTATCCTTGTACTGTGACATCACTGTGTTTACCTACTATCCCTGGTTACTGTTGACATCACTGTGTTTATCATCCCTTGTACTGTGACATCACTGTGTTTATTATCCCTGTACTGTGACATCACTGTGTTTATTATCCCTGTACAGTGACATCACTGTGTTTATCATCCCTGTACTGTGACATCACTGTGTTTATCATCCCTGTACTGTGACATCACTGTGTTTATTATCCCTGTACTGTGACATCACTGTGTTTATCATCCCTGTACTGTGACATCACTGTGTTTATTATCCCTGTACTGTGACATCACTGGGTTTATTATTCCTGTACTGTGACATCACTGTGTTTATTATCCCTGTACTGTGACATCACTGTGTTTATCATCCCTGTACTGTGACATCACAGTGTTTATTATCCCCACACTGTGACATCACTGTTTACATTTCCTGTGAGGTGAGATCACTATGCATATTCCTATACAGTACTATGAGATCACTGAACTCAATCATGACTATATAGTGTTTATAATCCCAGTGCTGTGACATCACTGTGTGCATTATCCCTTTGCTGTGACATCATCTACGCTACACTACAAAAAGATAGGGATATTTGGCTTGTGGGTGAAATTTCCGGATGAACCTAAAATGCACTTCAGCCTTTACAGGTGAACTTATTGTGACCTTCACAACAGGTGTTTGGTTCATTGAATCACCCAATAAATTTCCTGATTCAATTAGAAATGGTATTTCAACAGTCCTCCTCATCGTGCTGTTCACATTTTGACATCATGAGACCAAGACGACACCTAACAATTGATCAACAGTACCTCGCCATTGTGTCAGTACAGAACTGCCCTACTCTTTGTGAATGGTCCAGTGACAAGACCATACTACTTAAAGAATATTAATCCAGTCATTGTGCCTCTGCATGAACAACACAGGCCTAATCTCATCTTCATGTAGGACAATGTGCCAGCTCATCGAGATCCCATCATTAGGGAATGGCTGCTGGAGACTGGGGGACCTCAAATGAAGTAGCTGCACTTTGTCCAGACCTGAATCCCATTGAAAACCTATGGGATCAGCTGAGTCGCCGTGTAGAGGCTCGTAACTCTGTACCTCCGAACCTCAATGACCTGAGGGCCGCCCTTCAAGAAGGTTGGGATGCCATGCCTCAGCAGACAATAAGTCGACTTGTAAAGCAAGAGATGTCGTTGTCAAGCTGTAATTGATGTTCAAGGCCACATGACAAGTTATGGAGACACTGACATTTTGTGGCGGTATACCCACACTGCTTTTGTGTCAATAAATTGTTTGAGATGAGGAAAATCACCATTGCTGCTTCTACTTAAATGCCCTACTTTCGCTGATGTAATATCACTGTTCACCCGAAATCCAAATATCCCTAACTTTTTGTGAGTAGTGTATTACAGTACATGGATTAGATGTCCAAAAATGCTAGAATGAGCCTGGCCTCAGTTACACTGAATTCTAGAACTTTGGATGCTCTTGTCACAAATCAGCAATTGAATTTAAAAGGAAACAATTTCGCATCTTGCAATTTTTCCCCGTTCTGAATAGGATTTTGATATGTAGGAGGATGAAATCCTTCGGCAGAACCATCACTTCTCACTTTGTTTTGGATGTTAGTAATTGTACAGATCATTTATAACCTTATTGCCTTGAACTGTGTTCCACTGTGACCTTTTATTACATTGACATCTCAAAGACACTGCCACCGTCACTGCGTTATAAGGATGGATGGCGCTTTCAGTAGTTCTGCCCTTGGACATGTTGCTGTGCTTGACCTTTATACATTCTGGTCCTGTTTTGCAGATGATTATATGCTCAAGACTGAAAGTGTAAATAGCTTTGTGGAAAGAGGCATAACTTTATATACTATGTATGTAATACATAGTATACATATTGTAATAAATTGCCTTTGGCCTCACACACTTGATAGGGTTTTTATGTTGGAAAAATTGGAACAGGTGCTTAAAATATATGAGGCTCATTCTGAAGACCATATTTCTTAGTGTATTTATAGCAGAAAACTGTCAAAAATACATTGATAAATCTCCTGTTTCTCTTCTATTACAAAGCTGGCTGCCTGCAGCCACCACTAGGGGGAGCTCAGTGAATAGGAATTAATACAACTACCATGTAATAATCTCTTTGCATTGAGCTTCTCCTAGTGGCGGCTGCGTTAAAATGCAGTGTTTTCACATGGGGAAGAGAATAAGTTCCATGTCACCCCCATTTGCAGGTACACCTCTGCACCCAATACTTGCCAGATAATCACATAGAAAAGTATTTGAGGGACCAGATACTCACCTCAAGTGGAGCACTGCTCCTCTGAAGAATTAAAAGGATTGTCTCACTTCAGCAAATGGCATTTATCATGTAGATAGAGTTAATCCAAGGCACTTACTAATATATTGTGACTGTCCATATTGCTTCCTTTGCTGGCTGGATTCATCTTTCTATCACATTATACACTGCTTGTTTCCAAGGATTACCACCTTGTGTCTGCACTGTAGCAGTGGCTGGGGCAGGAACTCCTGCGCATGCGTGCCTATGTGCGTGCCCATGGTCCCAGCCACCACAGAGGTCGGCACTTTTTCCTACAGTGTGGAAGAATGTCCAGCACTGCTGGATTGGAGGGCGGTTGTAACCATGGAAACCAGAAAAGGAGACAGTATGGACAATCACAATACATTAGTAAGTGCCTGGTATTAACTTTGTCTACATGAGACTGCACAGAGCATAACCCCTACCTTACATCAAACCAATTGCCCACTATTAGCAAATAAAACACGGACTACAAAATTAGTTTAATGGTGGGTGAAAAGGCCACAGCTACACAACACCACGAGGTCGAAATACCTCAAACCGCCTGAGCGGTGGACAGAGACGCTCCGTGGTCACATTATAGAACCGCCAGCTGTGATTTTAAAAACCCGTCCAGAACAACAACATAGCAAAACCGTAACCTTCCTCTACCTTTCCTTTGTTTTTGTTTTTTTGTGTTTTTTTGTTTTTTTTTGGGAGGGAGGGTGGGGGACAGCTCTTAGCAAACTCCCAGGAAAAAGAGGCCAAGCCCATAAGGGAGGGCCCTTAAATACACCAAACCCCCAATGCACTCTGGGAGGCTACTAAAGCCTTGCCCCATTAACCCTTTAACACTCTGCTCACATTGGACATATAGCAAACACCCTTACCCCTCACAACCAAAGCCCGTCCAGTCCGGAGGCTCCCCACTTATACAGCGCGGGCCCCAGCATAAATGCCATTTGCTGAAGTGAGACAACCCCTTTTAAGCAACCTTATTTGCTCTGATGCTGCTGGATGATGTGGCCCCTTTAGCTACCAGGCAAAGCTGATGCCTCCCCCCTTGTTGACAAGCAGGGACACATCTAGTGCATCACCTGTACTGTGACATCACTGTGTTTATTATCTCTGTACTGTGACATCACTGTGTTTATTATCCCTGTACTGTGACATCACTATTGTCTCTGTACTGTGACATCACAGTGTTTATTATCCCTGGACTGTGACATCACTGTGTTTATTATCCCTGTACTGTGACATCACTGTGTTTATTATCCCTGTACTGTGACATCGCTGTGTTTATTATCCATGTACTGTGACATCACTGTGTTTATTATCCCTGTAATAAGATCAAAAAGAGGGACATTTAGGGAGCTAAGAGGGACAGAGGGACTTGGGTCAAAAAGAGGGACTGTTCCTCCAAAAGAGGGACACTTGGGAGGTCTGCCCATATAAATTTTTGGTCTATTAATCTTACCACACCTGGAGGACTGTGTACAGTTCTGGGCTCCTGTGAACAAGGCAGACATAGCAGAGCTGGAGAGGGTTCAGAGGAGGGCAACTAAAGTAATAACTGGAATGGGTGGACTACAGGACCCAGAAAGATTATCAAAAATAGGGTTATTTACTTTAGAAAAAAAAAACGACTGAGGGGAGATCTAATAACTATGTATAAATATATCAGAGGTCAGTACAGAGATCTCTCCCATCATCTATTTATCCCCAGGACTGTGACTGTGACGAGGGGACATCCTCTGCGTCTGGAGGAAAGAAGGTTTGTACACAAACATAGAAGAGGATTCTTTACGGTAAGAGCAGTGAGACTATGGAACTCTCTGCCTGAGGAGGTGGTGATGGTAAGTTCACTATAAGAGATCAGGAGGGGCCTGGATGCATTTCTGGAGGGTAATAATATTACAGGTTATAGTTACTAGAGAGGGGTCGTTGATCCAGGGAGTTATTCTGATGCCTGATTGGAGTCTGAAAGGAATTTTTTCCCCTAAAGTGAGGAAAATTGGCTTCTACCTCACAGGGGCTTTTTGCCTTCCTCTGGATCAACTTGCAGGATAACAGCCCGAACTGGATGGACAGAGGTCTTTTTTTGGCCTTATAAACTATGTTACTATGTTATTCAGACCATGTGATTGGCAAGAGTAATAAGAGAAGGACATGGACATCTGGTCACCTAGTCACACAATCTCCTAGTTGTCCCTGTGGAGTATGACTGCTGGACCAGACTACAAAGGGCTTGTTTCTTGTCTGTTACCATTGAGACACCTGAGTTGCCAACTGTCTATAAATTTCTAGACAGTCCGCAAAAATGGAGGACATTTTTTCAGTGTCTTTTTTTTTCTTTCTTGGCTGATGGTACTTGAACAGGTTATTGTGATTGCAATTGTGCAGAATTTCCCAGCTCACAGTAAATGCCGCTGATTAGTTTATCAATGCATGGAGCTATAAACGTATATCGCTTTTTATCATTCATTATGGTTCTGCAGTTTTTAAAGTTAACATTTCTGTCAGACATATTGGTTTGCATATGAGCTGGCGAATCAAAACAACATGAAATGTTTAACCGCTTCCTGATATCCGCAGGACATGGACGGCAGATATCGGGTCTTTAAAGATAGCGCTGTCTCCTGAGAGGAGCGGGTGCCATAGCTGCTGGGTTTCTGCTGTTTCACACAGCAGACACTCGAGACTAATGTCTTCGATTGGCGATAACAACGATTGCAGACGTTTAACCTCCACGATGCCATGGTTACTTGTGCCCACTGTATCTGAGGTGGCTTTCCCTGGAAGAGCTGCACTTCAGGGGCCTGAATGGATCCACCACATGGGGACTGGGGAGAGCCGTTCATTGTCTGTAATAGTACTGCAGTGAATCCTGGGAAGGTAGAGGAGGACAGGGGTTGTGGTAGCAATAACGCTGGTAGTAGTTACTCACAGTAGCTGTCCTCACTGTGGTGCTCCCTGGGGCGTGCAGTGACTGGAAGAGCTCACCTTTTCTTCTCTTCAGGATACTCTCTGGGTTTGGGGCTCTCTTACCTTGTGGTGTTGAGGTGTAAGGCAGGGTTCCCTGAGATGTGAGGCTGGTTTAACAGTAGAACAAAGCTTTTAGAGACAAAAGTTTTAATACAGTATTCACAGCAGTTGTCACAGTTCAGACCTTGCACGGACCGTCAGATCTTGCACAGCTTTACAGTTCTTACAGTTCTCATGGCTGCAAAGGTAGTTAACAAGCCAAGTTCTCTCTTTGAAGCACTCATCCTCACACTGCACTTTTCTCTCTTTTAGCTTAACTAAAAGCATCCAGAAATAGAGGTGCAAACTTTTCTTGCTGCTTTTGGCTCTGTCACACTTTCTCTGTCCAAGTCCTTTACTCACAAATGGTTCCAAATGACCTCTGCGGGATGTGGGCCTAAGCAGATCCACAGTCTGCCTCTAAAGCATGTCCAGGCTCCCAAATCTCCTCATCTCCTAGACAAATTAGCTGTGGATTCCATAAGCCTCTCGTACAAGGTATCTCCACAGTCTCAGTTTTACATACACGTCCTCTCAACACTGACATGATCCACAGTGTCTCTTTTCTCCACTTAAGCTGCTTTTAAAGCTTTCTTTCTACATCTTTTGCACATCCCCAGCGAGGGGCAAACTGGCCATATACCGTACAGGGAAATTTCCTGGTAAGATGATTCCTAGGGGGGGCCACCCGAGCTCTCCTCATAGCCGCCAGCTGGGTACATAGCAATCTGATGTTCTCAGCATCAATGAATGCTAGGAGCATCAGAAACTTATGTCCCTGGCAGCCTTCTTGAATTCACTGTATCGACGTCCTCAAAACAATGATACCGTTGAATACTGTGGCACGGGGGACAGTATTTTGTGCTGCACAGTGGTATGTGGTTCTGCCGAAGCATTATTTTATGCTGCACTATGGCTTTTGGTTCTGTTGGGGCAGTATTTTGTGCTGCATTGTGGTGTTTGGTTCTGTTGGGGTGGTATTTTGTGCTGCACTGTGGTATTTAGTTCTGCTGGGGCAGTATTTTGTGCTGCACTGTGGTGTTTGGTTCTGTTGGGGTGGTATTTTGTGCTGCACTGTGGTGTTTGGTTCTGTTGGGGTGGTATTTTGTGCTGCACTGTGGTATTTAGTTCTGTTGGGGCAGTATTTTGTGCTGCACTGTGGTGTTTGGTTCTGCTGGGGCAGTATTTTGTGCTGCACTGTGATATTTGGTTCTGCTGGGGCGGTATTTTGTGCTGCACTGTGGTATTTAGTTCTGCTGGGGCAGTATTTTGTGCTGCACTGTGGTATTTGGTTCAGCTGGGGTGGTGTCACGATAGGGAATATTGAGCCTTTTCTTGAATCCCAACCTCTGTCCCTGCCTACTTACACGGCCCGTCCTAGGCAACGGCGTGTAACTGGGTGGCAATCCCTATGCTGGGGCATAAAAGGGAAGGAGAAATAAACAAAGACAGACCACACACAATATATAGGTGGGTCAGCGAGCCAAGAGTCATACCAGGATGTCACGTCAAAACCAGAGGAGAAAGCAGAAAGCAAAGTCAAAATACGTAAGCCGAGGTCCAAAAACACAGTAGTCAAATCTGGGAACAAACACAAGCACTGGAGGTATAGACCAATCACAGGCAACCTGTGGCCAGTAGGTTGCCTGTTTAAATAGGCCTCCAAATGGGTCATGTGACGATGGCCACGTCACATGACCCATGATCACATGATACACAAGGTTGAGCGCTGGCTAATAAAACCAGCGCTCAAAAAGACCCTCCAGTTTGTCACGTGACGTGGTCAGTGCCACGTGACCTTATTCAATAATTAAATATAAATTATAACTGAGCGCTGGCAATACTGCCAGTGCTCAGAGGCCCTGCCTGCTCTTTGCCTAGTGGGGCGGGAGGACGCCGGGCGTGCGGCAACTGAGTGCGCCTCGGGTCCTCCCACCTCTTGGTTACCGCTCCTGCAGCATCATGGGTGACCAGCGGCGCAGCACTGGAGGATCGCGCCGTCGGCTCCCCGTTACAGGTGGTATTTTGTACTGCACTATGGTATTTGGTTCTGCTAGGGTGGTATTTTATGCTGCACTGTGGTATTTGGTTCTGCTGGGGAGGTTTTGTGCTGCACTATGGTATTTGCTTCTGCTGGGGTGGTATTTTGTGCTGCACTATGGTATTTGGTAGTGATGAGCGAGCATTCCTGCGCTTGGGTCCACTCAGTGTTCGGCCGAACACCAAGTGTACTTGAGCGCAAAGCTCGAGTCCCCTCCCCGCACCAAGGTGGATCTGTCATGACCCCAATGCAAGTCAATGGGGATGGATCCGTTTGGTGTGACACACTAGTAAACGGATCTGTCCTCCATTGACTTTCAATGGAGTTCATGACGGATCTGTCCTTACCTTTCCCAGCAGCTCCCTCCAGCAGGTGGCGCTGTGGTAAAACTTACCACTCTGTGCGCCGTCTTTCCTGCTGGAACCGGTTGGGAGCTGCCGGGGAAGGCAAGTTTAACACCCTCCCCTCTTCCGAGCGTTCCCCTCTCGATCAACACTATTATTTGGTTCTGCTGGGGTGGTATTTTGTGCTGCACTGTGGTATTTGGTTCTGCTGGGGCAGTATTTTGTGGTACAGTATTGCTGGCCCCACCTACTTCTGTTGTCCCTGCCTACTTGTGTTGCCCCACCTTCTGTCAGTCTGGATCAGCCTACAACATGGGGCCACTTTTATTTATTTTTTCTCCAGGGCCACTTTACATTCCCAGTCCGCCACTGTCTCCGGCAGCTTTTTTCCCAGGACTTTTCTAACATAGTAACATAGTTTATAAGGCCGAAAAAAAGACATCTGTCCATCCAGTTCGACCTGTTTTCCTACAAGTTGATCCAGAGGAAGGCAAAAAACCCCTGTGCGGTAGAAGCCAATTTTCCTCACTTTAGGGGAAAAAATTCCTTCCCGACTCCAATCAGGCAATCAGAATTACTCCCTGGATCAACAACAACCCATATCTAGTAACTATAACCTGTAATATTATTACCCTCCAGAAATACATCCAGGCCCCTCTTGAACTCTTTTACTGAACTTACCATCACCACCTCCTCGGGCAGAGAGTTCCATAGTCTCACTGCTCTTACCGTAAAGAATTCTCTTCTATTTTTGTGAACAAACCTTCTTTCCTCCAGGCGCAGAGGATGTCCCCTCGTCATGGTTACTGTCCTTGGGATAAAGAGATCTCTTCTTCCTTATACTTTTCTGTCTTACTCTCAACTCGTTCAACTCCTCTCTATGAGGAGGGTGGAGCAGCCCCACCTAGAAAAAGTTACCAATGGCCTGTTAACTCCTTCTACAGCATACTGTCACAGTTCACTGTGTCACTTGTTGCCGTGCAGACTGGCTGCAGGCGCTCTGCGTACTGGCTGCAGGTTGTTTCCTGTGTATGCTGGTTGCTTGGATACTGCGGGCTGGCTAGTCTTCTGTGTCTGAACGTGGGCTTATGCATGTGGATATTCTCTGTGTTTGTATCACAGGACAGTTCTCTGTGTTGCCATGTTGGTTGGCTGTCTGCGATATTGCGTACCGGCTGTGGGCGTTTCCCATGTATGCTGGTTTCTTGTAATGCTTGCTGGCTACAATGTTCTGTGCCAAGTGTGAACTGTCTCCTGTGGTTGATATGCTCTTAAGGCTGACCAGGTGGTCAGGTGCTGTCCTCAACAAGCTATTTAGACATGTGAACTGTGTGCCTGAGGCAGTCTGTCTCCAGAATTGCTGTGTGCCTAGTGCATGCTCCTGACCCAGACTTTTACCATTCAACCTTGTTCTGTGTTGTCACCTGGTAATTCATCAATCTCACTATGTATGCCTTTGGCTTTGTCTGACTGGGAACGTCATGCATCCGTTCCGCATGGGTTCTGGGGTCATGTCCGTGCAGCTCTGTCTGCGATCGTTATGCATCTGTTCCGCATGGGGTCCAGGCATCTGTTGTTGTTTGCCTGTGCTTGCCTGATGTTCTGTATTCTGTTCAGTATGTGCTTTATGTCTGAACTGTGTCCTATGATTCTGGTTGTTTGGGTTCCAGTTCCTGTTTTGATTTTCTACTTGGACCACTTGTGTTATGAACCAACGTTGGTTATCTTGTAGGTTTCCACCAAGTGCACCGGGACCATCCCAGGAGGTGAACCCTAGGGAAAGTCTATCCGCACCACCAGGGGTACTGTGAAGATCGAGGGTTCACTTAGACAATTCCCTTAGGGTTTAGCCCCAAGTCAAACTAGTGCACTTGGTCCGGTGGTGATCCATCTGCCACTGTGTACTTTGCCTGTTTGTCCAGGATTATGTCTTTTGTGTTTGGTCATGTTTAATAAAGTCTTGTTTTGTCTTCTCTGATCCGTTTGCCTGGTTTTTGTATGCTCGTGATATGGTCATGGGTCCTGTTGACCCCTAGAACATGACACATACATGCAATTCTAAACTTTTAAGCAATGTACCACTGCCATAGTGGTGGGAGGCTGCACTACTGCCATTGAAGTGAATGGGAGCAGTTCTGTAGTTACCTGGCCCATTCACCACAATGGACAGAGCTGTAGTTCTGGAGCTGGAGCTAATGCAGAACAGCTGCAGATCAGACCAGATTAGGACTATCATGAATGGTGGAGCTAATGATCATAATCAACCACAGAACTACATTCCTAACTTTTTGACTTAACGAAGCACATTATCATACAGCATCCATTCTGTATTACAGAACAGGAAGGTAATGCATATCATTTTACAGATTTCTAGTTGTTTATCATCTGAAAAGGAACTTCACATTGTAATTTTTTAAAAATTATCTATATTATAAGCATCTATATTACCATATTTTTCACTTTATAAGATACTCTGGATCATAAGACGCACCCTGGTTTTAGAGAAGGAAAATCAGAACAAAAATACTTTTCATCAGACCCCCAATCTTCCTCAGACCTCAGATCAGGCCCATATCAGACCTCAGATCAGAGCACCAGATCAAACCCCCATATCAGACCCCAATATCAGACCTCAGATCAGATCCCCATATCAGACCTCAAATCAGACCCCCATATAAAACCTTAGATAAGACCTCTGTATCAGATCCCTATATCAGACCTCTGATCAAACCTCCATATCAGACCTCAGATCAGACTCCCATTTCAGACCCCAGATCAGATGGAAGCATGCACTAGTATTCTCTTTATAAGACACACTGTCTTAAAAGAAAAGTGTGTCTTATAAAGTGAACAATATGGTTTACAATCATCAATGTCTGAATCTGACATAGCAGGTGCCAGGACGCTGGCTGGGGACTTCTAGCATCCTATTAGAGTCACATTGAGATTTCAGAATAGATGGCGATAGAAGAACTGCGCTTCAGGCCAGCAGATGGCGTTGCGTTATTAAAATATGTCGCCACCTGCTGACACCTCTTCAGCTCATTGGCCCCGAAGCTTCACTGTGTAGTCTGGCAGACACTTAATGACTTCATATAAAACATTTGGAAGTGACTACACTTACCCTTGCAGTACGACTCAGTCTACCATGTGGCCCTCGCCTATATCTAGCGTGGGTGCATATAAGCCCCTAATGATATGACAGCGCCATCACAACATGACATTCTGATATAACAGCCGTTATTCATTGGACCGTCCATGAATATGCAAATGAGTTCCACTGCCGTCAAGGAGGAATTTAATAGCTTCATATGCTTGTGATTTGCATTGTCCCAGAAATGCAATAAATTACCAAAATAATATCAGCTGAACAAAAAAAAAATCTCTTTCCAATTTAACACCTCTGCGTATTGTTTTTGCACATAGGGAACAATAGACCTTCGGGGAGAGGTAGTGAGCAGTTTCGAACAAAGCCGAGCCTTGATATATACCACGGGAGATAAACATTATGGAAAATGTTCAAGCTTAACCTTGACAATGCTGATAATCCCACAGTTTTGAAGGTAAAGCTCAATATGAACAGCGTCACGGGAACATTTAAGAAAAAACAAGATTTCTGCTTTATTAAATCCACCAATCCCGATTCCATTCTCCGGTAATACATCATGGGCCGTAACGCTTTGTTTGACCTAAAACGCTCCTATTCTCTGGCAGGCAGGGGCTGATGGAAGCCGCCTGCATTGTGTTTTTTTCCCCACTTATGTAGACTCGGCACAAGTTCTGCAGAGAGGTTTGCGGTCACAGTTACATTGTTTCAAGCTCTTTTGTGATTCTATGTTTCGATGAGACAATGTGTCTGCGTCCCAAAGGAGCTCTTGAAAGCAGGAATTAGAGCTCTAAGGGAATTGTCGTGCTAGGTGTAGTCATTGTGTAAATTGCAAAAGAACGATTACTCTTTCATAGTCGGTAGGGACTAAGTTTAGAGGGTCGGCTGACTCGGAATTTGTATGGAAAGGGCCAAGTTTACCAAAGCAGTTCCATCTTACGCCTATTATGTACTTACAGATGTAGCAGCTTCCAAACAAACAGTGGTGGCTCTCTATGCCATTAATGTACATGGCTAATATTAGTATTACAATGGCCTTGCTACATAAATAGCATACGCTGCGGGAACAATGGGGAGCCGGAGCAGAGGATGGAAGTGGTGGTGGCTCTAGTTGCAAAAGCCATGGTAGCTCTCCTCACATCGTCACACCCTAAGGTCATGGCTGTGATAGAAGGGCATACCCTGTCTTCTCTCATGGCACTTCTTGATTTTGGGGCTCCTGCCTGATGATACACTAGTTTGGGTGCCTTTGATCTTAATGTTTTTGGTGTGGCTGCTAGGTAGGAGATGTTGGTGCAGTGGCCGGCGTATGGTGTTGGAGACAGTAACCAGGCCAGATGTAACAGAATAAACGTCTCTCTTTTCTGAACTACAGAATGAGGGTTGTAGTGCATTCAACAGTCTCATAACACAGTTCCAACATTATGCAGTGCAAATCTACCCAAATGGTTTTGTATTGGTATGGACCAAGCTACTCTCTTTCTCTACAGTATCTGAGGCTGGTAATAACACTTTTAATAATAATAATAATAATAACAATACACTGCTGTGGCATACAGGGTTTAAGATACGACTGGCCAGGTCATATGCCAGTGTGCAATTTTTCACTCACAGCAGTAAAGTCTATAAGCCTTTAGGCAGCAATGTCTCTTACTGATGCAGTTTTCTTGGCCATTACAGATCCTGGAACTTTCTCTCTCTCCTTTTCTCGAGTAATGCCACGTATAGATGTGATCTTCCGATAGTTCCCCATGTGTAATCTCTTGATAAATCTGACAGGCTTAAAAGTGAATCATTTGGGCTACAACTGGTTTTGTGCAGGCTAGACTGGGGCGCATTGTCTAAAGAACCCCCTGGTTTTCACCATAAACCCCCACAAGGAGGTACAGTATCTCCAGAATACTTACCAGTTGGCAGCCTGGCACATTGGAGATGCTGTAACCAACAAATACAGAGAACCAACTTTAACAGGCCAGAGGCCAAGGCTGGACTGAAGTCAAGGATGGAGAAAACAATTGGAGTCCGGAAGACCAGACTGGAGCATAGATGCAGAAAGAGCTATAGTTCAGAGACAAGAGGAGTGGACTGGAGCGTGGTCAGAAGGATGTGTAGCAAGAACCTGGAGGACCAGATTTAGCCTAGAATCATGGAGACAAGGCATAGACAGAATCAGGGGCGTAGCTATAGAGGTAGTAGGTAGTGCAGAGTAGGTAGTAGGTGCAGAGGTAGTAGGAGCCTGAGGGGGCCCAAAGACCCTTGTGTCACATAAGAAGACACACAGAGCACCAATGGAAGAGGGGCCCAAACTGAACTCTTGCAGCAGGGCCCATGAGCCTTTAGCTACGCCCCTGGACAGAATTCAGCAGAAAGTCGGGTCGGAAACAAGGTAGCAATTCAGGGAGCAAGGCAAAGGAACACGCTGGGTAAGAACCAAGAGAACAAGAAACCAGAATCCAGAAACAAGGAACCAGAGTCCAGGACCAGGTCAAAGGAAAAGAGGTGACCAGAAGCAAATACCACAGGGACAAGAGGCACAGCAGAAGAGAAAAAGGAGCTGTACTGACTTTGTCTTGAGGATTGCCTGCTTAAATAGACTACTGGGATCGACTGCTGCCGAATTGCTATAGTGACTGGACGTCCTTGCTAGCAATGTCATTGGTGCATTGCATCAAAATCCACCAGATGCACAGCGGCAGCTGGTCTAAGATTCGGTATAAGAGAAGAGGATATGCCGGCATCTGTTATAATCAGTGGCAGATTGGCCATAGATCTTACAGAGAAGTTTCTCAGTGGGCCGATGCCCAGGGGGCAACCTGGGCCTTTCTCACGGCCGGCCAGTGGAAGATTTTGGGGATGTATTTTGTGCTGCTGGCTGCAGTATTTTGTAATGGACTGTGATATTTGGCTCTGTTGGGGTGGTGTAATGTGCCGCAATATGGTGTTGATGGCCCTGCCTTCTATTAGTTTGGACCCAACTACAAAACCGGGCCACTTTTAGTATTTTTCCAGGGCCACTTTAAGCTCCCAGTCCACCCCTGGTTATAATGACCACCTAAAGCACCGCTCTTTCCGACGACATAGGTTAAGGTACTGTTCTGGCCCCAAGACATACAGTAGGTGCCTCTAGCTATCCCAGTTGTTGAAGGTATTATAAAACATCCAGGTTTACTTTCTGATCCCTCTCCACACAGGATGTGCAACCATTCTGAAAATCACTGGCCACAGCACTCACCTACCTCAGCCTAAGGGCTGTATTATACCAACAGATTACCTGACAGATTTATGACCAGTCATAGGTCAGATGGCCGTTTACACACATCTTACACACCAACTCTTGTTCTGATTGGACAGGAATTGGTCAGATAATCTGTTGGTGTAATACAGCCCTAAGTGTCTGAAGGGACCAAGAAGTGGAAACCAGTGTGGGACCCAGGAAGCATTGCAATAGAAGTGGCAGGGGCTTAGTGAGGTAACTTTTTTTATTTTTTATTTTAATTTAAGCCATTTGGATCTTTTTTAAAGTTTTTTTATCAGGTGAACGTTGTACAGTTTTCAACTATTTTTTAAAAAAACCTTCAATAAGAAAGTCAACTCACCTCCCCCTTACTGCAACGTTTTGACTCTTTTGTACCCTTGGATGGATGGGGTCACAAAAGCCACTGCATCCAATAACTGGCCTCAGCTGTGACATGTCCCAAAGCAGATTGGCGCCCATCAGTAATATGACACTTGGACTTTATTTCCAAAGGTTTGCACAACAGAGACCGAAACAAATTGATTTGTCTCATTAGCAAGAGCTCTTTATCTGCGAGGGGCTATCACCACAGATGAGGAAATGCCCACCTGCCTGTTGATTGACAGGGTCAAACATCTAGTCTGGCCCCTGCGCAGGGTGCCATAGCTAAAATTGGGTTTTGGGAGCAATGACTGCATCGCTACACTTCAGGGTAACGGCACAAGCATAGTCACTGCTCCCGAAGCCAATGCAGGGCCCAGATTCATTAGAGTCGATTTGATGAACCCAGGGGCATAGCTAAAGTCACATGGGCCCTGGTGCAAGAGTTCAGCATGGGCCCCCCTTCCCTCAGTGCTTTGTGGCCAGATGCAGGGAAGCACATAGCCTTCATGCTGCCTGAGGCCAAAAATTGAAATGGCACCCCCTCCATGCCAAAGTCTTGACCTAACCCCTCCCCCCAGCCAGAGGTGTAACTTGACCAGCATGCACTTTATTTAATACCGGTGTCTTCTTATGCACCAGAAGGGTCTTTGGGCCTTCTCAGGCTCCTGGGCCTAGTAGCAACTACTACCTCTGCACCCCCTATAGCTACGCCCCTGGATGAACCCTAGTTGCCATGGATAGCAGCAAACAAAGGTCTATATTACAGTACATACCAGAAAAGAAAAAACGGAACTGAATCAAGATCAGGCAATACAGGAGGTACTGTACCAATGGGAGTCAGCCAGATACAGATGCGTTACCTAAGGTGAGTCGTACATGTAGCTGGCCGAAGGTCGGGAAATAATAATCAAGAGTTGATATGTGGTACAGAGTCGTTCCTCCACATTTCACTTAGATTCCTTCCCTGTAAATGTAGATACAGATGTAGTCCATTTTATCACCGCGGTTTATCATGCCGCAGTGAACCTAATCTGAAGACGCCGGTGCAGAATGACTGCGCCATGTTCCGTGATCGCTACAATGATTTCCCAGAATGACCCTCTTCAGTAAGATATCTGCAAAGCATCCAGAAATAATTAGAGGACACTTACAGTTCTTCAGGGGTTTCATAAAATACATTGTTCTATAAAACATCCAATTTACACAGCATTTAAAAAACATTCTTCAGGGGGCTCTTAACACTGTCCGATGGCGTCCAGAAATAATAAAGTGACTCAATTTGTGCCGGATATGTCAATAAATTACACCCCTAATGTGCTTTAAAATTACAATCTCCCAGATTAAACAACACGATCCATCTGTCTCGGGTTCCTCTCCATGTGCTGCATAGATTTCATCGTGTGAGACATATCCTTCTCTGTCTCGGCCCGTTTCATTTAGTGGAAAAGTCTTTTGGTCTATCGATAATCGCAAAATTAGGCAAATGGGACTGTGAAATAGCTGAAGATGTGTGACGGTCATATGACAGCGGCAAGAGGAAGAATCCATCAGAGGAGCATTCAAGTTATCTAGTATCTACTGGTTGCCAACTACTGGGATTTCTAATCAAAAGAACTGAGGTCCAGTGTCTCCCTCATATGAATAGAGAATGTGCCCCGTGGGGCCGATCGCATCCCAGGTCATAGGAATGCCGAGTGGTGTGGTGTGGTCGTTAATAGTCTATGTTGGTGTCACGGTGCTCCTACCTGGATACCGTCGCTCCCCAAAGGTTAGGCTCCAAAGAAATAAAGGGCAGAGTAATGGTGGAGGTGGAGAATAAGTTGAGTCCAGGCTTGCATCAACTTGTATCCAGACAATATTCAGGCTTTTTCTTGGCTCCAGCAGGTTTTGGCATAAACTGGCAGGCAAGATTAAATACTCTGCGTTCTCTCTGCTGTGCTAAACTCGGTTTTATTCTGGCATCTGGACTTTAGGACTGTTCTGGTATCTCTATCTGTGGAGTGTGGTGCCTTTGGCTATTGACCCCCTCCTGACACTCTGCAGATAAATCTGCAAGGAGTCATGGTGCTCTATGAGCTGCTCTCCTCTGGAGAGACTCCTGCTGCAGCAGGGGAACCTTCCCCTTGCTTCTATATCATGGGCATGTCTGGCTCTGATGGTGCCCTGGCTTAGACTGCCTAGACACTTCCTGCTGCCCCTCCCTTGGTAGGAAATGGGACTAGCCCACTTCTGCCCCCCCCAAAAAACGGCGACAATAGAATGGTAAGTTCTATCCTAAGGATCTCTCTGTCTTATACGCTGCCACCTGCTGGTGAACCAGGCACATTACATAAACATAACAATTTCAGACCAATATTATCAATGTACACTGTGAAGAACCTGGGAATAAATACACAGATGCCATTTATGTTAACCATTAGAGACAATAGCAGGGTGCACGAATGGTAATACCACTCTGGGGTACTACGCATTGCCCCACCATGTTTCCTTATGGCACTGTAGGAGTGCAACACTTGCAGCACAATGTGCATGCTTGACCACCGCTTCATTCATATTGGGGAGGAGGGGACACAAGACCCCCTTTCTTCTGAACAATGTGGGTCCCAGCAGCTGGACCCCCACTGATCTAACTTGTTTCATTCCTATACAGTAGATATGGATTAATTTGTAAGCGGATTGTCCCTGTCATTCACATATCAAATACTATTAAAACAAAATGCATTGAAAAGTTGCTTTCTTACAGACAACAGGGCCGCTTCCGCCCATCTCATATTGTAGCTTGGCTACACAAGGTGAAATGACTTAGCTGCATTACCATTCACAACCTGTAGAAAAGTGTGGCACTGTTGTAGGAAGAAATCATCCTGGGCAAGCCCTTTAAAGGGGTTCTCCGGGCTTTTACTATTGATAACCTAACCTCAGGATAGGTCATCAATATCAGATCGGCCGGGGTCCGACACCCAGCACCCCCGCCGATCAGCTGTATGAGAAGACGGCAAGCATAGTGCGCATAGTACCGTCTCCTGTCTCTCTTCCTGTTCACCGCTACAGCAGCAGCGGGCAGGAAGAAAGCAGGGAGTCAGGACGTGTGTGCTACGTGATCAGATATTGATGACCTATCCTGAGGATAGGTCATCAATAGTAAAAGCCCAGATAACCCCATTTAGAAGGAGCCCACCAAGGAGGAGGACTAAAAGATTTTATTGTGAGGCCTAAACAGTATTATACAATGATATAATATAGATCAGAACAGATGGAGCGGCTGCCAGGCCTCATCTGAGAGTGTAATCTTTACTAGCCTCAGGAGTGGGGCTGCACAGGAGTGGGAAGTTGAGAAAAATTCAAAAATTTGCTGTGGGGCCCAGTCATTTCTAGTTACGTCACTGACTACAGCCTGCTCTGTCTCCTTCAAAGTGAAATCTGTGATAGCAGCAACAAATACATAGCAGCACATTCAGCAGCAGTTCATACAAACTTCAGTTTTCTCCTCCTAGATAACAGGGTATGGTGGCTGGCAATGTGGCAGAATGTGATACTCAATGTCTCTTTCTCCCCTGATTCCCTTCCCTACGGCTGTACTCTGGCACTGGTAGCTGTAGGTGTCTACTGTATGACACAGGCTTCTAGCTATGCCTGTCCTGAACTGCAGTGGTGGTGACTCAACGTGTTTCCTACCACTTTGTAGTGAAGTCTTGATAGCTTGATTTCTTGAGTACTCCACTGACACATATACTCCGTAGTTTACAAATCTTCTGTAACCTGAGACCCTGCAGTCTCTCTGGGGCAATGCTCTCCTCCTAGATGAGCCGCCTCTGTGGTACACATGCCCGGGAGGAGCAGGATATGGATTGCATGCTCCCTCACTCCTCACTTTTCTTTCTACGACCCACTAAACTGTTCTAACTAGCTCTGCCCCTCCCTTGGCAGGAAGTCAGACCGGCCCACTTCTACCAAGAGGGGAGGAATGGAATGGTAAATCCCATCCCTCTTGCAAACTAATTGTAGTACCCCTAGATCTGGTTTACTGCACTTATACACTTATTTAAAGAAGAACTCCCGCAAACATTTTTATTCTCTGACCTGTTAGAAAGGTGCATGATGTAATCTGTAGTGAATGCAATCTTCTCATCAGTGACTGTATTTATGAGTTATCCACTCTCTTCATATTGTGGCTGTGTCATGTGACCAACTCCCTGACCTCCAACTGACCCAGGACAGGAAGCCAGTCACTTCTCTATTCATTCCTATGAGACTGAAAGTGAGGCTCCCATAGGAATACATAGAGAAACAGACACATAAGATGCTGTGTTATCTGGTGAGTCTGATTCCTGGTCACATGACACAGGTGAGAAGCATCAGGGAGATATAACTCACAAAGACAGCCACTGGTAAGAAAAAGACATTCACTACAGATTACATCATGTACATTTCTAGCAGGACATGGAATACATTTTTTTGCGGGAGTTCTTCTTTAAGCTTGTTAAATTGAGTGTAAATTAGTGTATGTGCGCTAAGTAGAGATAATGGTTACACATCAAGCAGTCAGAAAACTTTTCCATGAAGGAGACAGAGCAGCCTGCACTGTATCTGAAAAGATATATGCTGCAGAAGACAAACAGATGAACATTTTTTTTTTTTAACAAAGACTTATAGTAAAAAATGTTTGTCATAGGGAGCTGCTCACTTTGCAATTTCATAATATGGTAATAAGTCTCGAACCAAGACTTGACATAGATCATTCCTGTTCTTTAAAGGGGTTATCTGAGCCTTAAAAATGTCCCCCATATGCCCGGCTCCTCACAATGTATATACTTACCTGGCTTCCCGTTCCCTGCGCCGCTCCTGGTCCCCTCACCACTGCTGCTGCTTCTCCCCGTGCGCAGATGAAAACATCCTGTGTCGGGGGGATAGGTAATCGCAGGCGGTGACAGGGACGAGCCTTCCTGGTATCACCCGCGATGCTAGGGAGGCTTGTCCCCATCACCGCTTGCCATTGGCTGCTCCCCACGACAACAGATGTTTTCATCCGCGCATGGGGAGAAGCAGCTGTGGCAGTGTGGAGACCAGGTGTGGCACGAGGAGCCAGGTAAGTAGATTCAGTGTGATCGGTCCATATGGGGGGAATTTATTAGTCTCGGATAACCCCTTTAACCCCTTCCCGACCGCCGCCGTACATGTACGGCGCGCGGGCGGTGCGGGGACATGACGCCCGCTCGCGGGTGCGGCGGGCGTCATGGCCGGCAAGTCTCTGCTGTTTCTAACAGCAGAGACTTGCCGCATCTTACCTCCGTCTTCGGAGACTTCCAGGGCCTTCTGATGCCGTGATCACACGTGATCACGGCATCAGGATGCGTCTGAACCCGGAAGCCCACGCTTCCGGGTGGTGTACAGACGCCCCGATTGGCCAATCGGGGTGTCTGTACACCATATGAAAACTGTAATCCTCGCTGGTGAGGATTACAGTTTTCAAACTGCAATTCTTATTCTGGCCACTAGATGGCAGGCCAGGATAAGAAATGAGCAATTCATGGTTTTAACTGCATCTAGTAAATCCATGATTGCTCATAAAGAAAAAAAACAAAACACAATAGATCAGATGATATTTGAGCTTTAAAATAATCACAGAAAAATTAAAAAAAAATGTTAAAAAATATATAAAAAATAAAAAAGATATAAAAGTTCAAATCACCCCCCTTTCCGTATAAGTAAAAAATAAATACCTAAATAACAATAAATATAGACATCATGGGTATCACCGTGACCGAAAACGCCCGTACTTTTAAAATATAAAAAAAAAATTTCAATACGGCGAATTGTGTGGCGGAAAAAAGCGTCCAAATGGCGATTCGCAGTTTTTTGTCCCTTTTTTTTCTAAAAAAAATTAAATAAAAAGTGATCAAAAAGTCATACACACCCCAGAATGGTATCAATAAAAACTTCAGACCGCCCCGCAAAAAATGAGCCCCCATACAGCTCTGTACACATAAATACCAAAAAGTTATAGGGGTCAATATATGACAAGGAAAAAAAAAAAAAAAAAGGGCAACTTTCTAATTATTTTATCACCATCTAAACGCAGGAAAAACTATACATATTAGGTATTTCCGGATTCGTACTGACCAGTAGAATGAAAGTAATGGATCAGTTTTAATGCACATCGAATGCTGTAAATAAGAAACCCGTAGAACTGTAGCGGAGTAGCGTTTTCTTTGCAATTTCACCCGGTTTGGAATTTTTTTCCCGCTTCCCACTACACCGTATGCAATATTAAATGGTGGCGTTGGAAAGTACAACTTGTCCCGCAAACAACAAGCCCTCATACAGCTATGTGAACAGAAAAATAAAAGAGTTATGGCTGTTTGAAGGCAGGGAGCACAAAACGAAAATGCAGAACCGAAAAAAGCTCCGGTCGTGAAAGGGTTAAGTCAATTTCAGTGAATAAGTCAGACTTGTTCATGTCCAATTAGGAGCACGCTTGAGACACAGTGACACTGCCTGGTTGACATCTGCTGGATATATTAAGGCTAGCTATCATTTCACAGCAGAGCTGCTCATTAGTCGGACGTCAGGTGGAACTGCAGAACTTTTAGCAAAAACAGAGAGTTTAATAAGTAGATATTCCGGGGACTTGGCAAGTGGTTCTTCTCGCCTGTGTTATTCACCTCCTTCACTCACTCTTCTCATACAGTTTGTTATGTAACGATTATCAGTAAATCACAATCACATCTGCCGCACTGGAACAATAGTCAGACGAGAGGAGGCACAGGTGCTGTCGGCTGGTTGCCTCCTCCACAGAGCACGTCTCACTTATCTGACAATGCTCCATGTTCCCATAATGACATGACAGGCAGGATCAAACGTAGGGGTGACATCCTTTGTCAGCCGAGAAATCAAATTGCATGTAAAATAAATCGTACAAATGCATAATAGGGGAAAAATTGTATTTAAAGGGCTCGTATTTCCTGCTCGAGACAAAGAACTGCATCATAAATGTCACAGCAAAGGCATTTTGTGAATACTAAAAATCATGAGTTTGATTACCCTATTTAAGGGGCATCTGTCAGCAGATTTGTACCTATGACACTGGCTGACCTGTTACATGTGCACTTGGCAGCTGAAGACATCTGTGTTGGTCCCATGTTCATATGTGTCCGCATTGCTGAGAAATATGATGTTTTAATATAAGCAAATGAGCCTCTAGGAGCAACGGGGGCGTTACCATTACACCTAGAGGCTCTGCTCTCTCTGCAACTGCTGCAGCCTCTTAACTTTGATTGACAGGACCACATAGTGTAAATGTCATCACACCTGGTCCTGACAATCAAAGTGGAGAGGATGCAGCAGTTGCAGAGAGAGCAGAGAGACAATTTTATTATTTGCCTAGAGTGCCCCAAACACTGCATATTTTGCCTCATATAACTATTTTTCAAGTCAGCGCTTTCCTTTCCCCATTGCAAGCCTCACTGCATCCTGGCAGGATGTTTACATGCAGAACTTCCTGTTTTCATTAGCTTCTTGTTGGGTTTTCTAACCTATTCCAGCGTGCATTGCTCTGTAATGTTTCACAGGGCTTAGTAACATGGAGAGGTGTGCTACTTTAAAAGGAAAAAGTGTGGCAGATGGAGGAAACCCTGAGAAACATTAAAGAGCAAAGCATGCTGGGCTTGGTTAGAAAAACCTGAGGAAAACAGGAAGTTCTTTATGTAAACACCCTGCACCCACAGGATGCAATGATGCTGAGAACAGGGCAAGGAAAGTGCTCACATGAAAATAGATATATGGCAGTGTTTGAGGTACTCTAAGCACATAAAAAGTTTAATCATGAAACCAGAGAACCGCATTAAAGAAATAAAGGTTAAATAACTTCTTAAAGATCTGGCTTCTGAACTGTTTTGTTTGCTTTCATAAAATGGGCCAAAATCTTGCATCCCAATGCATTCTTGTAGGGTTTATTTTATAGGAATTAAAGGGGTATTCTCATCTTAGACAATGGGGACATATCGCTAGGTGCGGGTCCCACCGCTATCGAGATAGGAGGGGGGAGCGCTGCGCCTGAAGGACCCCAGGTTTCCAGGAGTCCGGCTGCCATCAGGCACAGCTCCCCCGCTGCTCCCATAGAAATGAATGGCAGCGCACCGTGCCCATTCATTTCTATGTAGCCAACGGAAATAGTTGAGCGCTGGCCCGCGAATAGCTTTTCGCCGGCCCCTTAGAAATGAATGGAGGGCGGCTGCGCATGTGCAGTGCGCCTTCGTTCACTTTGGGGGGCTCCATTCTCGATATAAGTGCGGGTCCCAGCACCTATAAGACAATGGGGGTATATCCTAGCGATATGCCTCCATTGTATAAGATGAGAATAACCCTTTAACTTCAAGAGTTTTGTACTACATACAGTGCAAATGAGCCATCTTTATTGTGTCTGTTTATGTTCCTTTTGCTGCAGAAACCCGTCCTCCCGCCTCCCTTCCCGCTCCATGCGATAGCCCTATTAGCTTATATAAAAAAAAAAGTTCCTTATACACTTCTTGAATTAATATGAGATATCCTTTGTCATTTGCTTCCCAGCTTACATTTTCAAGTGCTACTCCATACACCATGGCTATGAGATAAGTGTTTAAAATGGCTAAGAGGGGATTATATGGCTGAGTGCTTTTTACTGCATTGAAGCGCCACTATATCACCTAAAGTGGATGTATGTCTCTTACGTTGCGAAGGCTTTTCTAGCAATGAACCCTCAAAAATCCTTTGTAATAGCGTTTTTTTTTTTTTTTTTACAAGTCAACATCAGGACTCCCATGAATTACAATCCGCTGCAATGAACATACGGTATCTTCCCTAGACCGTTGCCTTGTCCTTTATCTACAAAACAGCTACCCGTAGCTAAACGGGATAGAAAATGGGATGTAACGGTGGATATTAAAGCCACTAATGCAATAAACAGATTAACAGAAATTATTCTGCCACCCTCAAAGCGTACATCACAGTCTTAGTACATTACGCCGCGACACGTTCATTACGCTGTCGATAAGGCAGAGTAACCGCGCCGTACTGCGGCTCTCATTTACTTGGAATTACAAGTGCTGCCGATATAGCTTTGCCTATGGTTGGAAGGCTTTCTTATTGCTGTGCTTTACATCTGGGCCGCGGAAGGGAAAGTCGGCGTAAACAATAGAGAGAGAGGCATTTTGGCAAGTTAGGTCTGGAGCATTTCAATTTCGTTTTACTGCCTTACGTAGCGAGCTGATGGGGCAGTAAATGAAACGAGCATGACGCTCTTGTCGTGGTGCGGTTTTCCGTAGTGATTGTAACCCCCTCTATTAGGAGAACACTGCTACAATGTGGACTATTGTAACTCTTCGAATTTATTCCCCAGTGTGCCTTTTTTAGAGGGACATTCCCTCCCTTTGACTCCCTCTGTCCCGTTTTGCACCTTAAAGGGTACTCAGCACATCGAAAATGCAGTCTAATCGGTGGGCAACATGTTCTAGAGCAGGAAGAGCTGAGCTGATTGATGCAGAGAGTTTTATGTGAAAAGATTCAAAATAGCTTGAAATTTAGTGGTCCTGCTCGTTCTGCGCTTAGGAGTCCAGTTGGCGGTCCTAATCAGCGACTGACAGTTATCACTGGATGTACACGGATACAGGCTGTCAATCACTAATAGGACCATCCGTGGAACTCCTAAGCATAGAAAGAGCACAAGAAGCACACAGATATCAGTCCATTCATACATTTCCAGGAGGGATTATTCCAGTGAATTTCCCTGTAGCTTTTGTGTGTAATAATCTGATCTCATGTTATAAGCTCTTTTTCTATAAGTCGTTGACTATAGCTGTACTGCTCCTTTAAGAAGATATTATACACAGTAAACCACACACTTTTCTTAAATGACATGGCTGCTGCTACAAGGTAAGTGCGTGTTCCAGGGAAATTGCTTCTCTCAGTGTGTCGTTTTATTCACATGTAAAGTAACGTCTGGTTTCTGTAGACACTTGCTTTGCCTCTCAACCAAATCATAAACTAAAGGTGAATGCGTATTTTCTTCTATACATAAGTTGTCATACAGAAAAAAATAAAACCTACAAAACTGTAAAGAACTTATCTCACTGTTCTCCAACAGCATCTTTCCTTTCCTACCACAGTACCTGCTCTACCTTTTGTAGTGAGGCTGGTTGGGCACACAAGAACCATGAGTGGGCAGGGAAACAGGACTCACAGGCTTTCTATTGGAATGGGTGGGGGAAGCAGGACTCACAGGCTTACTCTTTGTGCGGGTGAGGGAAGCAGGACTCACAGGCTTTCTCTATGAGTGGGCAGGGAAGCAGGACCCACAGGCTTTCTCTATGAGTTGGTGGGTGAAGCAGGACTCATAGGCTAACGCTATGAGTGGGTAGGAGAAGCAGGATTCACTGGCTTTCTTTATGAGTGGGCAGATGAAGCAGGACTCAAAGGCTTTCTCCTGGAGTGGGTGGGGGAAACAGGACTCACAGGCTTTCTCTATGAGTGGGCAGAGGAAGCAGGACTCACAGGCTTTCTCTATGAGTGGGCAGATGAAGCAGGACGCAAAGGCTTTCTCCTGGAGTGGGTGGGGGAAACAGGACTCATAGGCTTTCTCTATGAGTGGGCAGAGGAAGCAGGACTCACAGGCTTTCTCTATGAGTGGGCAGAGGAAGCAGAATTCACTGGCTTTCTTTATAAGCGGGCAGAAGAAGAAGGACCCACTGGCTTTCTCTATGAGTGGGCAGAAGAAGAAGGACTCAAAGGCTTTCTCCTGGAGTGGGTTGGGGAAACAGGATTCATAGGCTTTCTTCTGGAGTGGGCACAAGAAGCAGGACTCACAGGCTTTCTCTATAAGTGGACAGGGAAAGCAGGACTCTCAGGTTTTCTGTATAGGTCCTGACATCAGCTACACAGCCTTTTACATGAAATTACTGACTGAATATCTACATAACAAAATTACCCCAAACTCAGCATCACCCCTTCAGCTTTGAAAAGATGATTATTTTGCTATACCTTGATGATACATCTCCTGATGATACTTAAAGGGGTATTCCCATCTCACAAATGTAGTTTGTATAGTTAGATATAGCCATACCAATATTATTACTAATAGAATGTATTTATATAAAATGTACCGTTTAGAAGATTTGTCTATTTGTAAATCCATTGTCCCACACACATCAGTCAGGCCGTTGCCCCTAGTTACGACCACCGCAACCATGTAGTAGTGATGGCCGGCTTCCTCTTGTTTAAACCTGCTCTGAGGTAACTGCTGTATTGTGAACGCACATCACATGAGCATGTGGAGACACATCTTTGGGTTTTAGCATTTTTGTCTGCGCTTCTAAAATGCAGAGAAACAGATCCTGTTCCAAGATCAATTCATCTCAATGGAGCAGGATCCGTTTATAAAGTCTGTGTTTTGGATGGATCCTGACCAGATGTGAAAGTGCCCTAAGATGTGTCTCCGCATGTTCAATGTGCGTTCACAATACAGCAGTTACCTCAGAGTGGGTTTGAACAGGAGCAAGCCGGCCACCACTACTACATGGCAGCGGTGGCTGTAACCAGGGGCAACGGCCTGACTGATGTGTGTGGGACAATGGATATACAAATAGGGAAATCTTCTAAACGGTACATTTTATATAAATACATTCTATTAGTAATAATATTGGTATGGCTATATCTAACTATACAGACTACATTTGTGAGATGGGAATACCCTTTTAACATTGAATATAAATCAAAGAACTATTGGTGCCCCTTCCTCAGAAGCAGTGTTCTCTAGTAATATTCCTTTTACTGTTCGTGTACTAATTTTGTGTCCCTTTAGAACTCATGATTTTTGACTTGGTACGTGCACCATATGAATGTGTGTGATATGTTCTGATTCATTGAACCTTTTTCTGTTTTTCCTTCTAGGGCACTGGAAGATACTCCATCTATATTGCAAACTATGCAGACCGCAAAGTGGGCCCCCATGCCTTAATTGAGCTTGACGAGGCTGCAAGTGACATAGCTAAAGGAATAATTGTGCTCTCAAATGTGGCAGCTGAAGCCGGTGTTAACAAGTATACAGGTAAGGGCGGACATGCTGTATGTAGGGTCACTGATATCTGTAAAAAATAGGTTGAGTTGGAGGTGGTTATACTGCCTGTGGGGGTTATATCCAGGTACATGCCACAACCACCCTTCTTATGTAAGTAGTGATATAATGTTGCAAGGTGGTCTTGAAAGTTAACAGGATAATTTTTAGTTAATTTATCTAATAACTGATTCATATTGTGGCTACTGTGTGACCTCCACCGCCCTTTAATGGTGTTTTTAGTTTGGTTCAGTAGAACGGTGTGATGTTGATGCCCTTGAGGGTGTTATACAGATCCTAAATCCTGATTGTGTCAAACCTGCCTAAATTTATATTTAAAGGCTATGTACACCTTTGGGAGCACATTTTGATTCTTGCATTGAACTCATATTGAGCTAAAAATCATTTTTTCATTTGGTATTAAAAATTTTGAACCCCTTTCTCTGTACAGCCTTGAGATTAGGCCTCTTTCACATTAGCGGCAGCATGGATCCAGCAGGTCAAGGGTGCCGCCGGATCCGTGCTGCCGCAGGGACATGTGTGGGGCTGGAACCACGCTCCGGCCCCACACATGTCACACAGTACATACACACAGACACAAACACACAGACATATACACATACAAATACACATACATACTTACATGCTCCCGGCAGGTCTCCACAACGCAGGAGGAGCAGGACGGCGCACACATAGGACGATTCCCCCACAGCGCCCTCTGCTGGGTGCCGGGTGGAATCGTCCTATGTGTGCGCCGTCCTGCTCCTCCTGCGTTGTGGAGACCTGCCGGGAGCATATAAGTATGTATGTGTATTTGTATGTGTATATGTCTGTGTATGTTTATGTGTATGTATGTATGTGTGCAGGTGACGGATCCGTCATGAACTCCATTGAAAGTCAATGGAGGACGGATCCGTTCACCATTGTGTCACACCAAACGGATCCGTCCCCATTGACCTTCATTGGGGGTCATGACGGATCTGTCTTGGTGCGGATGCCTGGACCATGCTTTTAGGATCATTCCGTTGTCTTCAGTTCAGTTTTGTCCCCATTGACAATGAATGGGGACAAAACTGAAGCGTTTTATTCCGGTATTGAGCCCCTATGATGGAACTCAATACCGGAATTATAAAACGCAAGTGTGAAAGTAGCCTTATCCAGTACCAGGCTCTGAATTTTTACTGTGTTCCATAAGGCAGCTCAGCTCTTGGCTCCTTATCTCTGGTTTCTGACCTCCTAAACACTCATTTTAGCTCAATTCTCATCTTAGTGATAAAATGTGACCCAAATAAGTGTTTATGACCTTTTGGTAATTTAGAGATAAGGTTTATTAGATGACTGCCACAAAGTAAAAGTGCAAGCATGATTCATACAGCTAGACAAACTGAATATTTTTAATAAAGAGCAATTGAAAAAAGGATTTTTAGCCCAAATAAATAAAAGGCAATCCTAAAAAATGACCCCCAAAAGTGTTCATAGCCTTTAAGAAAATTTAATTTCTAATGCAGACTGAGAATAACATACAATAGCTTTTTTTCACACAACTTTATATACAACTTCACACAAATTTATATAAATAGTACAGATGACCACAATAAACTTTGCAAGATGTTTTATCAGAGAGAAGTTTCTAGTTTTTATGTTATCAGCTGTTTAGCTTTCCCCCACTTACTTGCTAATTGCTTTTCACTTTGAAATATTCTTTGAATTCCATCTGGTGAAGGAGCACCTCCACAGGAGGATCATATTACACATGTCAATACAAGTCTATGGAGAGTGGGAGGGGAGGAGTGAGCAGCAGCATGAGTAAGGCAAAAATCACAGAGAGAAGACACTGTACAGTTACATAGTAGATTTATGTCGTGGAAACGTGTTAATTTTCCAAACTACACAGGTCAAGTACTTCTGTGTAATGTCCTCCATGATCCTGGGGACTGTTTCTGAGTGATTACGAGAATGTTAGGAAGCAGCTTCTCCTCTACTTTCTATGTGCAGTGGATGGCAGCTAGATGACAGAGGAAACTGTTAACAATGACAGATAAAAGTGATATAATGGCCAGAAATAGTGTTATTCCTTATTTACAAACACTGTACTACTGATTAAAGCAGGATGTGTTGAAAGGTTAGGTATTCATTAACCATTACTGCTCAGCAGAGCTCAACTGCCATGTATAATTCTGGTGGCTACTTACGTGGCAAAGAACATTTTGGTCCGGGTGCAGCTATTACCTCTACCCTCTACAGTTACACCTCCGCTGGCTAACGATCAGAGACGCCATCATATGTTTTATTGTTTTCTTTGATGCAGACTGTATATCTTTATGTATTTACTGTGGCTCCAAGACTGTGCCTGGCAGTGACAGAAATACAAATCGCTTAAACACCTTTCATGTAATAGATTCCATGAGGAATTCTAAAACTTGAGCCGGGTATAAATGATGCAGTTAAATCTCCTCAGTCGTGCTATGATTGATCTGGACTATAGGGCTTTGCAGCTTCAGGGGTTGCAGTACTTTATGTTCAGAACTTCATGTCCTAGAGAATTACAGTTCTGCAGTATACATTTAACTCTGTAGTGTCCTGCATGAGAAATGTGTAATAAAATCACTCCCCTTTTTTTTTTTTTTGCTACCATTTTATTTTTTGCATTTTTGTTTTAGGTGGTTGGAATCTGATATTCCATCCTTTGTGCGTTATTTTTCATTTTTCAGTTTTGTTACTTTACTGAAGTGAGCCAAGAAATTAGATTTGTTATGAAATAATTTATCATGAATTGCTAATTCAGTTATACCCAGGTCTTATGGTATGGCCACACAGAGTGGCCGTGCTGCGGGCAGGTTGCGGCCATGCTCCAGTGAAGAACCATCCTGCCAATTAGCAGCTGCCTTTCATTTAATAACGAAGACCGCACTATATAGTCCTTCTTCATTGTTAATGACCCTTTAAACAGGGGTTGTTGCTGGTATGGGGTTTGGCTGGTTAGGTGGAGGCACAATATGCTGGCATGCCTACTTCTCCAACCTCAGCGCTCTCCTGTCCTACAGGTGGGAGCCCTTCTTCTGCCATCTGCTTTTTGTTCTTTTCTACATCTAATATCGATGAGAATATGTCATCAGGAACATCCAGCTCCTCCTCTCTCTGCATCTTGCTGACTTTTCGAGGAGATAGAGACTTTGAAAAATGATTTGGAAGAAGTAAAGTCAGCAAAAGATGAGGATGGTCATCATTAAAACCTGGCCTCCTAAGGGGTGCAGATTGGATGGTATTGGTTGGCACGCTGGCACCAGAATAATAAAGCCTTCCATCTCATTGGTATTGATTGATGTAGAAATAAGTAAATAAAACTCTCCTTGCATTATCCCTACACTCTCCCTGCATTCTTCCTGCACTCTCCCTGTACTGTCCCTTCACTCACGCTCTCCAATATTCTTCCATTAATTGCTTTCAGCAACACTGTCCCTAGTGCATGAGCGCTTGTCATGTCTCTCCCTATGCTCAGATCACAGGACAATGGCAGAGACCATGCGGGATGAGGGTTTTATAGGTTTGTGACATCACAGGTGTTGGCTAACTGCGTATTGGCTGGCTGCATGGCACTATGGGTGATCTTGCGTTCCTGGGCTTCTTACTTTCCCTTTCCCTTTTCCCTTTGCAGCCACCATTTTAGAAAAAACTGATTCATTACCATAAAGTGCAAGGAAATTCGGATTCACTGTGAAACGAAGTTTTTCTAAACTTTGGACCGAATTCTGCTTCGAAATGCTTTGCTTCGCTCAACACTATTTGTATTTTTTAATACTTTTTGCTACATTTTATCAGACCGAATGTGGAATGCGGATTCTAAATGGTATGGTTTCCTGATGGCATGTGCTTCAAACTATTATTTCTCATATTTTCTTAAGAGTATGTTGAGCTATCAGAAGAGCTCTCAATTGTAATACCAACCTCTGGACACTACAAGTGGTCAGGGACCCAAGTTGTCAGCTGACTGCCGGAACTGCATAGCACATCCATGATTGCGTTATCCCTCCTCCAAAGCCTTCTCCCTTAGTTGCCCGCAAAATGTCCATAATGGGTTACCAGATGGACGAAGGGAGATGTGAGGAGCTCAGTGGGCCCTAAATGAATGGAGCCCAAATATTTCAGCTGATGTCTCTGACCTCTGTATTAAATAGCTATGATAGGCAGAGAAAGTTTGTAAAGCACTAACAGTGCCGCCAATAGTAATAATGCCCCCATTGTGCCCATACTAGTAATCATGTTCTCCATAGTCCCCCAGTAGTAATAATTCTTCTTATAATGTGTACCAGTAGAAAAAGGCTCCCTTACAATGTGTTCCGATACAACAAATACCCCCTTATAACGTGTGCCAGTACAAAAAAATACCCCCTTACAGTGTGCAACTGTACAAAAATAGCCCTTATAATGTGTGCCAGTGATAAACATACCCCCCTTACAATGTGAGCCAGTTCAAAAGATGTCCCAATATAATGTACGCCAGTAGAAAAATGCTCCCTCTTATTGCCCACAATAGAGCCAATGTCCCCATAGCGCCCCCATAATCTATGCCATTGCAAGAACATGCCGCCCATTACATGTGCCAAAAGACAATGCCCCTATTTAGTGTTTCTAGTAGATGCCCCCATAGTGCTCCCCTCCTATGGTGGCCAAACAGCATGGTGCCAAATAAAAAACAATAAACTCAAATACTTGGTAAAACAGAAAAGAGAGGATATTGTGTGTAATGCTAGAAGAATTTAGAAATGCAAATTTGCATATACACTACCTAGAAACTGAGAGGAGAGATGCTCGGCATAGAAAATTAATTTCCAATTTTTTGTCTCCCTAATAATAAACAGCATGCCGAATAGTTCCCCCAAGGCCCTTCACGTAAACAAGCCAATCTTTACTGGTTATTGTTGTAAACAGTTGGTGTGGACCCACTGTGCCAACCAGCCGATTTGGCTTTGTGCTAAACCTAAGGGTGTTGTCCTGGCAGTTTAACCCTGTACAGGGATCTGGACTTCGCAGTAAAGAACCAACCAGGCTGTCACCTCCTGGTGAAGTATGCTGCTGACTCACGGAGGTCAGAGACACTGGTGCAAATCACCAAGGACACAAGCTAACGAGTAGTCTGAACACCCCCATAGTCAGGGCAGTCTGATACCCATAGATATGAAAATAGTGTAGATAATAGTGGATGAATTAGATGGAAGATAGATAAAGATGCAGAGCTAAACTTGAACGCGTTAAAGGGGTTGTCCCACGAAAAATATTCTACAGTTTTCACACCAGCAGCTGGATCTGAATACTTTTGTAATTACATGTAATAAAAATTTAGCATAGCCACTGAGTTATTCAATAAAATGTGTCTGTATATCGACACCTGCTGTTTTTTTTTCCATATTTCTTTGTCCTGCTCACTGAGAAGGCCGCACATGCTCAGTTTCATCTTCCAACTATCTCCTGTGCTGTGATAGGGAGCGCATGGACACACCCCCTGAGCTGCAGCAGAAAAGACACTCCCCTTGAGCTGTCAGCTTAATATAAATCTAGCAGAGCAATGAATGTGGAGATCTCTGGATCCATGTGAGGTACAGGGCTGGTTCTACTATCTTTTTGAAAGAGACTGTAATGTACTATATGATGTCTGATTTTCATTTTTTACACTAGTCATGGGATAACCCCTTTAAGTAAAGAATGGCAAGAAAGAGATAACTACCGTATTTTTCGCTTTATAAGACGCACTTTTTCCCCCCAAAGTAGGGGAAATTGCGGTGCGTCTTATAAAGCGAATACAAGTGAGCGCTTCCATTATGGAAGTGCTCACTTGTATTTATAAGGTGCCGGGACCCCCCATCAGACCTCAGATCAGCCCACCCAGCCACATAAGGTTAAAATAAAAACCTTTCTTACCTGTCCTGCGCTGCGGCTCCGCTCAGGGTCCAGCGCTCCTCTTTCTTCTCTGGGCCGGCTCTGCACTGTCCTGACCACGTACAGCATCAGGACGTAGTGCGCGACTATGACCTGACGCTGCACACAGTCAGGTGACAGTGCAGCGCCGGCCAGAGAAGGCAGAAGAAGCGCCGGACCCAGAGCGGAGCCGCGGCGCAGGAGAGGTAAGAGAGGTTTTTATTTTAACCTTATGTGGCTGGGTGGGCTGATATGAGGTCTGATGGGGGCACATTCTGCTGATCTGAGGTCTGATGGGGGCACATTCTGATGATCTGAGGTCTGATGGGGGTACATTCTGCTGATCTGAGGTCTGATGGGGCACATTCTGCTGATCTGAGGTCTGATGGGGGCACATTCTGATGATCTGAGGTCTGATGGGGGCACATTCTGCTGATCTGAGGTCTGATGGGGGCACATTCTGATGATCTGAGGTCTGATGGGGGCACATTCTGCTGATCTGAGGTCTGATGGGGGCACATTCTGCTGATCTGAGGTCTGATGGGGGCACATTCTGATGATCTGAGGTCTGATGGGGCACATTCTGCTGATCTGAGGTCTGATGGGGGTACATTCTGCTGATCTGAGGTCTGATGGGGGCACATTCTGCTGATCTGAGGTCTGGATGGGGGGCTACGTTTCTGCTGATCTGAAGGTTCTGATGGGGGCACATTCTGCTGATCTGAGGTCTGATGGGGGCACATTCTGCTGATCTGAGGTCTGATGGGGGCACATTCTGTGCTGATCTGAGGTCTGATGGGTGGCACATTCTGCTGATCTGAGGTCTGATGGGGGCACATTCTGCTGATCTGAGGTCTGATGGGGGCACAGTGGGCTGATCTGAGGTCTGATGGGGGCACAGTGGGCTGATATGGGTCCATAGTGGGCTGATCTGAGGTCTGATGGGGGTCTGACATGGAGGGCTGATGGAGTTCTGACATGAAGGGCTAATATGGGGGTCTGATGTGATGTCCTGAAATTTATGGGGGGTCTGATATGAGGTGTGATGAAAAATATTTTTTTCTTATTTTCCTACTCTAAAATCTGGGTTGCGTCTTATCATCAGGTGCGTCTTATAAAGCGAAAAATACGGTAACTTTTCAATGGATTTCAATGCCTTTTGTCACGAGATCACCAAGATAACTCTGTGCCATGTTTTATCAGAGTCAATTTTAGCTTGACTAAATAGATAGATAGATAGATAGATAGATAGATAGATAGGATATAGATATTAGAGAATTGTATCCTTGTTGTTTGCTTCAGTTTCTCAGTCTCATGTTTTTCATTAACCAAAAAAAAACCTTGTGGACGTATCTGAAATGGAGTTGTCAGGATCACAGGAGCTGCTCTGCCAGGTGGCCAGACAATCTCCAACCTCCAAGTTGTTGTTCACATTTTATCCCTTTAGGCTAGATGAGGGAGAGGAGCCGAGCGTGTTTTCTGTCAGCTCCAACAGTGGATGAAATAAACATGGGCAAAGGAAAGAAGTCTTTGTGTCCAATAGTAGTTCTGGAGGAAACATTAGAGGGAATGGAAAAGAACTGAACATATTTGATTCAGGGTGATGCCTCGGGAGAAAGCACCGGATTTTTCCTTGCGCTTTTCACAAAATCGTATAATATCGGAGGCACATGGTAGTGCACATTACTGACCCATGGAATGACCCTTCCAAAGAAAGTACACAAAGTCTTCACAGTTCTGACCTCATCATTGAAAACTTGTAGATGTTTTCTTTCTTCCCTTCAAGCCTATTGCCATACCAAGGCATACTGACGGTCCTCCAAGATAGTGACCTGCTGTATGCGGTCCTTCTCTCCAAGATGTCTCACACTGACAGCTGGAATCCTCCAACACAACTTTAAATAATGAGCCTCACAAGCTCTAATGAGACGATAGTTCTCACACCACATTTTGCATGTAATATTTTGCACAGAATTTAGCAGTTTTCTATCTCATTCACACCTTCTTTTGTTGTCCTTTAAGTCATTTGGTGATGTCATATAAATTAGTATCTTCATCTGGTGCTCAAATATGTTTCCTTTTCCTCTATATACATATTCCTCTGCAGATTCATATAAAGTTTTGCCTATACAGTAAAATCTAATATCTTTACTTGCAATGGTCCCTCGGGAAGTACTGTGAGGCGGCTCTTCTATTGAGCGTCGAGCTTCTGGGACCCAAACAACTTTCCCTTGCTGAGATTAGGGAAGCTGTTCATTGATGGTGATAGGCTGGAGCCTGCTGGAGGATACCAGGCCTATCACAGATATATTATTATGGATGTTTGAAGGTAGCAGTGCTCCAAATGAAGGGATATAGGATGAGTCAAAAGTCTCAGGACACCCTTTTATTTCAGAATGGGAAATGAAATATATGAATACCCCAGAAAGTAATGGGTGAGGAGGCCTATCTTTTAGGCTATGTCTGGAACATGGCTACCATCTTGAAACTGCCATATTGGATGAAGGGCAAATTTTTCCAATGGGAAAGGAGTCATGTAGCATGTAGACCAGAATTTCTTAGAAATCGATTGCAGCAGATTTGCAATATCTCTTGTGTTTCAAAACTTATCCAGGCAAAAAGGTAAAAACTTCAAAGTTCTGTGTTCAGCACCAGGGACAACACATTGAACATGTCAAATAGCTGTGCATCACAGGAAATGTTCCCAGTTGTTGTGGCAACTTTCTGTGTTGGTAACTTTTGAACCACAAGAGCATTGTGGCAATGGATTTCTGAGAAAATTCTGATCTTTGCTATGTTACATGACCTGCTTCCGAAGATGGCAGCTTTCAAGATGACGTCCATTCTGGACATAGCTTAAAAGATAAGTCTCTTCACCTTTTACTTTCTGGGGTATTCAGATATTTCATTTTCCCTTCGTTTGTGAAATAAAAGGATGTCCTGAGACTTTTGACTCAGCCTGTACTTAATTTCCTATACTTTAAAGTAGTAGTGCAGTGCCTGGCAAAATTAATGTAAAGAGGTCCCCTAGGGGGCTTAAAAAAAGGAAACAAAAATAATAATAAATATAAAAATTCAAGTAACCCCCCCCCCATAATAAAATTAAACAATAGCCAAAAATAACTTGCGGTGCCACATCCCAAAACGCCTAAACTATTAAAATAGAAAGTTATTTCTTCTGTACATTGAATGCCATAAGAGGAAAAAAAAGATCAAAAAGGCCAATTCACCATTTTTCATCACTTCACCTCCCCAAAAAATTGAATAAAAAAGTGATCAAAAAGTCATACACACAACAAAATGGTATCACTGAAAACCACAGATTAGCCTGCAAAACAAAGTCCTCAGACAGCTCTGTAGACGTATAGTAAATATTTAAAAAAAAGTTATGGATGGAAACTCGAATATGGATGAAAAGAAAAAATAATTTTTTTCCAATTTATTTTATTTTTTTAGTATTAAAACAAGAAAAACTTTACAAATGTGGTATTGCTTTAATTATACTGACAGAACTACAGCGTAGGGAATGCTGTAAAAACGAAACTCAGAAAACTATAGCGGAATTGCCCTTTTTTTTCCCACTTTCATGTCATTTGGGTTTTTTTCCCATTTCCCACTATATTGTATACAATTTTAAATGGTGCCATTAGAAAGTTATGGATCCGGAAAAGCAGGGATCGAAAAACCAAACCAAAAAAAAAATGCTGACTCATGAAGTGGTTAAAGAGGTTTCATGCGTCATCGTCCTTTTAAAACAATCATTTAAGTAGGTAGCTGCAATTTTGTGTTGTATTACCTTTCGCTCCTATCTTCCGTTCTGGACTGAGGCCACATGACCATGACCGTGCAGCTCTTTATTATTTCCTGTGATGGTATGTCAATGCAATAGGCATTGATAGGGGAGTGTCTATGTAACTGAATTTTGTAGGAGGGGCTATAGGCTAGCTGGGTGTACTTAGAGGGCGAGGCTGGAGCTTGGCAGAGGAAGCAGAAGTGCATTATGGGTTTGGTTGAATACAGCCACAGAAAGTGTTACATACAGGATGGAAACAGACCAGAGGGATCGGTCTACATGGTGAAAACAATCAGACAAAGGAAATTTTGATCCACAGGGGTTTGGATCCATAGGGATTGCTGTAATGAACAGGCAAAAACTTTCATTTGAGTGCTGTTCCCCTTCGGTGATGCTTGGCTCTACTTTTCTCTCCTAGGAGATTCAAGTAGTGCTTATAGATAGAAGTCTATGAGTTTGTACAAAGCTAACCCTACTTCTGCCAAGAGAGCCAAGCATAGCCGGTTAGGTGTAGCACTCACATAATATGTTCTACCCCATTGTTTCAAAGATCAATGGGGTCTCAGTGCCTGGTCTCCCACCAATCAAAACATCTGTCATGTCACAACAAACGTACGGTTTTGAGTATGGGCGCACATTGAAGAACCAAAGTATAGAAAGAGTGTACTGTCGGCACCACACAGCTTAACCAACTCACGGACACATATGACCACCTGCCAACAGACCATTTTGCATCCACTGAAGCTTTCTCAAGCGTCAGTGGACGTGAAATGGTTCATGGCCCATCAGCCTTTGGTCATTTGCTATGCTTCCCGATGACCTTTGCACTTTGTTTTTCCAATAAAAGAATACACTGAAGACTGGTAAATGCTGTGAAAATTTTCTTCTTTATATGGACTTGGCAAATTGAAGAATGCAAACATAGAAACCCAAGAAGCTAAGGGGTCAGCATGGTGATTTTTATCTTGTTTTACTAAAACGGAATGCAAGATGGTCTCCCAGTGAACCCAGATGTTTACAAAATAATGGGTCCCAAATGTCTAGGAGAAGACAACCCCATTTGGAGATGAGATTGCAGAACATCACCCTGGGGTCTATCTCTATAAGATCTTATTGTGTGCCCTGTGCGTACACTGATATCCCAACGTACCCCTTCCCGATACAGCATGGAAGCAGAGTCAAAGCTATAGGGGGTGCAGAGGCAGCAGTCGCTACCAGGCCCAGGAGCCTGAGGGGGCCCAAAGACCCTTGTGCCACATAAGAAGACACTGGTATTATAGAAAGTGCATGCTGGTCAAGTTACACCTCTGGCTGGTAGGAAGGGGTTAGGTCAAGAATTTGGCATGGGGGGGAGGGGGGCCTTTGAATTTTTGCTTCAGGCAGCATGAAGGCTGGGAAGGGGGCCCAAGCTGAAGTCTTTCACCAAGACCCAGGAGCCTTTATCTACGCCCCTGCATGGAAGTATTCCCATGTACTAAATTATTTATATGTTGTTACTGAATTTGACTCTAACACCACAAAAGCAATTCTAAAATATGAAGACCTTGGTATGAAGCGAAATTGGAGTTCAGATATCTGAAGCGTCGGGGATCAGAATATGTCACAGAATGAGAAGTGTTTCATGGTCGAGTTTTGTGAGGACAGATGTGCTAATTGACATTTCCGCGCTCATAGCTGGCACCATAAACATAATTACATATTTTCTCCATATAAATGCAATGCTCTGCCAATTAAAGAAAAAAATAAAATAAAAAATCTAAAATAAAGGAGCTTCAATGTCACTGTGCAAAGATGTGTCAGAACCCAGGGACATGCAGCCATAATTCTACATGAGGGGAACGGTCTATTAATTCTCAGATGGCACCAGGCGCTTCTTCCCTGAGCTCCATGAATGCCATTTTTGGTCTTCATCCAAGCCTTTTGTAAATGAATAAAAAATGTTTGTCTGGGATGTCATCAGCAGCAATGCCAGAATTCGGACAAATTGAAAACACCTACTGATTATTTTACATAATTACAGAGATGGGAGAATTTTTCTTCAATATGTCCGTACATAAACTTAATCAGCTGGCTCAGCAGTGGGCGAAAAGCGGCATAAGATACTGCATTTAACATCACATCACGGAGCTATTTCGGCCGCCTGTCAGGATGATGTTACTTCAAATACACGTTCCCTTCTAGAGCTCGGACCCTGCTTAATGGTTAGAAAAGTAATATTTTACAGATCTCTTTATCCTTGATTCAACCAGGGCAAGCAAGGATGTTGCATTACTAATGCAGTACCCTAATTGTATTATTATCTATTGTTATGTATTTCATTGTTTGGCCATGTGCAGTGCTCCCTCAAGATACAATGGCCTCAGGATACAATGTTTTTAATATACAATGGTCTTTTCTGAGCTATTGTAAGTTGAAACTAGACTCAACATACAATGTCTCCGACTCAGATCCAATCGTTCAAGGCCACTTCTCTGGTAAAATAACTGTATGAGTTACTAGTTATCAGCTATTCCTGACTGTTATATGTAAGGCTACTTTCACACTAGCGTTTTATGATTCCGGGATTGAGTTCCGTCATAGGGGCTCAATACCGGAATAAAATGCTTCAGTTTTGTCCCCATTCATTGTCAATGGGGGCAAAGCTGAACTGAAGACAACGGAATGCTCCTAGAAGCATTCCGTTCCGTCTTCAGACCGGAGAGCAAACCAGTCTAGGCATCCGCACCAAGACGGATCCGGAATGACTCCCAATTAAAGTCAATGGGGACGGATCCGTTTGGTGTGATACAATGGTGAACGGATCCGTCCTCCATTGACTTTCAATGGGGTTCATGACGGATCCGTCACATGCACACATACAGACATATACATAAACATACACAGACATATACACATACAAATGCACACACATACTTACATGCTCCTGGCAGGTCACAATAGCGCAGGAGGAGCAGGACGGCGCACACATAGGACGATTCCACCCGGCGCCCAGCAGAGGGCGCTGTGGGGAATCGTCCTATGTGCGCGCCGTCCTGCTTCTGTACTGTGCTGTGGAGACCTGCCGGGAGCATGTAAGTATGTATGTGTATTTGTATGTGTATATGTGCGTGTGTCTGTGTGTATGTACTGTGTGACATGTTGTGGGGCCGGAGCGCTGTTCCGGCCCCACACATGTCCCTGCGGCAGCTCGGATCCGGTGGCACCCTTCACCTGCCGGATCCGGGCTGCCGCTAGTGTGAAAGTAGCCTAAGAACTTGTTTTATCTGTCTTAGTTATCTGCTTATTTTTCTTAAATCTTCATTTTCTCTTATCTTGGATGACATTTTGGGGCTTTGGAACCGATTACTAAACCTACAATGGTTTCAACATGCATGGTTGACCTGAAACCAATTAATATTGTAACTTGAGGGGCCACCAGGGGCGGACTGCGAACTTAAAGTGGCCCTGAAAAAAATAATTAAAGTGGCCTCGTTTTGTAGTTGGATCCAAATTGATGGAAGGCAATATCATATTGTGGCACATTATACCACCCCAACAGAGCCAAATACCACAGTCCATCACAAAATACATCCCCAAAAACTTCCACTGGCTGGCAGTGAGGAGAGCCCAGGTGGCCACTTGGGCATTGGCCCACCGGGAAATTTCCCTGTAAGGTCTATGACCAATCCGCCCCTGGGGACCACTGTATATACACCAGCTAGAAGAGGTATGGAAGACAAAAAGTTGTCAGGAACAGGGATAACCGCCTTGTTCCCCACGTCTACATAGCAGTGGGTTGGTCCTGCTTCCCACCAGGAGAGGGAGTACCAGTGTAGGTACAGAGAGAAGAAGAAGCACACAAAAGTGTTGCCACTCCTGAGAATAATATTTGATTCTTCAGAGAGACCAACGACTTTCAGCTTCAAGAAAGCCCTTGAGAGATAAGACAGCAAAATTATGTTTTACAGACATTGTTTTAAGGTGAGGGACTACGGCTCAGACACCCATCACCCAAACCACCACCAGGCCAGATAAAATTCATGTCTGAACCTTAAAGAGTATTCCCATCATAGACAATGGGGGCATATCACTAGGATATGTCCCCCATTGTCTGATAGGTGCAGGTCTCACCGCTGAGACACGCACCTATATCGAGAACGGAGCCTCCCCGCACATCTCCCCACTGCTTCCATAGAAATGAATGGGAGCGCTCGGCTATTTTCGGCAGCCCTATAGAAATGAATGGAGGGCACTGAACCCTCCTCAACTTTCCCCACTCCGTTCTCGATATAGGTGCGGGTCCCATAGGTGGCCCCATTGTATATGATGGGAATAACCCTTTGAAATGGACACCTATACCTACCAGTTCTTTCTACTTCCAACCTATTGCCATCCAACCTGTTACCATACCACCTCAGCTGGTGCCAGAAACTGCACTTTGAATTTGCTGCAGCTGGATATACCACAGGATATATTGTGTACTAAGGCTACTTTCACACTGGCGGCAGGCCTGATCCGGCAGGTGAAGGGTGCTGCCGGATCAGGCCTGCCGCAGTGACATGTGTGGAGCCGGAACCGCGCTCCGGCCCCACACATGTCACACAGTACATACATATACATACACATAAACATACACACACATATAGACATACAAACACGCATACATACTTACATGGTCCCCGGCAGGTCATCTGACGATTCCACCAGGCGCCCAGCAGAGGGCGCTGTGGGGAATCGTGACCTGTGTGAGCCGTCCTGACGCTCCGAAGACCTGCCGGGGAGCATGTAAGTATGTATGTGTGTTTGTATGTCTTTATGTGTGTGTATGTTTATGTCTGTATGTGTCTATGTGTACCCGGATCCGTAATGGACTCCATTGAAAGTCAATGGAGGGCGGATCCGGTTACCATTATGGTCACACCAGACGGATCCACCCCCATTGACTTGCATTGGGGGTCATTCCGGATCCGTCTTGGTGCGGATGCCTGGACCGGAGAGCAAACCGCAGCATGCTGCGGTTTGTTCTCCGGTCTGAAGACGGAACGGAATGCTTTCAGGAGCATTCCGTTGTCTTCAGTTCAGTTTTGTCCCCATTGACAATGAATGGGGACAAAACTGAAGTGTTTTATTCCGGTATTGAGCCCCTATGACGGAACTCAATACCGGAATTTTAAAACGCTAGTGTGAAAGTAGCCTTAGTAAAAGAGACTGTTCTATTTTCATTCTTCAGACTACATTTTTGCTGTACTAACCTTGAGGGAACAATGCCTTGAGGGAGTACACCCTGACACAACATTTCATTAGTGACACTACCACTCCCATCCTCTGCACTGCCTCCTTAGGGGCTTGCTGCAGTAATAGATGTAGCATGTGTTCAATTATTTTGGTAATTTCTTTTTGTCACTAGAAATTCTAGATTGAGTTATTTCCAGTGATCCACTTAAAGTGTATAAATTCTAGTAGTTAATCTAGAATTGAAAATGTAGTTGTAGACGCTTATTGGCTTAATTGAATTGCAGGCTGCATACTCCACGCATTTTAGTATGGGACAGAGTAAGACCAGACTTGAATTACTTTAGGAAAATACATACAATGCAACGGCACACTGATGACCAGATAAAGCACAAAATTCCATAGAGATATGAAGTATTCTGGAGCTAATGCTATGCTTGTTTAGTAAATTAAGAGATTCTTGGCAAATATATTTTGTACAAAATTATCTGGGCCCGTCCACCAAATCGTCAAGGTGATCTCTGTAGGACGGGAACCTAACACTATTTCCTACCTGTTATGTGCCAACCTTGGCTTCCGTATAATCAGAGTGTGTTGGTTCCACATGCATGCTGGGTCCCTTCTGCCTTTTGCCATTTATGGTGCTTCAAAGGCCTCCACTAATACAGGGATGCAGGTACCAAGCATGCATTCCGAGTCCACTCGGCTTTAATTAAAATCAGCCTATAGGGCAGACGGAGCTAGTCAGGAGTGCATGACCAAATGGAGTAGCCACACCTCCAGTACAAACTTACAAAGAAAAAAATGGGAATTTCAGTCAGCACATCCCAGTGCGCCTGTATTAGTGGAGGCCTTTGAAGCACCATAAATGGCAAAAGGCAGAAGGGACCCCGCATGCATGTGGAACCAACACCCCCTGATTATACGGAAGCCAAGGTTGGCACATAACAGGTAGGAAATAGTGTTAGGTTGCCGTTTTACAGAGATCACCTTGACGATTTGGTGGACGGGCCCAGATAATTTTGTACAAAATATATTTGCCAAGAATCTCTAATTTACTAAACAAGCATAGCATTAGCTCCAGAATACTTCATATCTTTATGGCATTTTGTGCTTTATCTGGTTAGCAGTGTGCCGTTGCATTGTATGTATTTTCCTTTCCTTGTGCATGTAGCCATAGCAACGTGCACCTGCGCACTGGGATGTGCTGACTGAAATTCCCCTTTTTTTTCTTTGAATTACTGTAGACCTTTACTTCCTCTCTGCTGTCAACAGCAAAAGCATATAGAAGTAGTGGATAGACATACAGATACAATAATCATAGTGGAGTAGATAGAACATAGATAGATAGATAGATAGATAGATAGATAGATAGATAGATAGATAGATAGATAGATAGATAATGAACACTTAACCAAAACAGAAAATTAGAATATGTTTGCTAGTTATTAAAAAAGCCATGTGATCACAGCAGCCTCTGCACTGACTTTTGAATTCAGTTTAGATTTTGGAGGTAAAAACCTCAAGAGATGGCCTATATGAGGACCTGAGATCTGAGTAAAGTTTGCATTTTCCACTGTCCACACACTTCTTCAGTGATAGACTCTTCTCTCTGATGTTCATATGCCTTGACAGGGTTTATGGACAGGGGTTGTCTTCATGAGACAACTTCTCCAGATCTGTAAAATATTAAAAGGGTTTTTTGGTAATTATTTTTTATCAAGTGCCTACAGCCTGTCCCCTGAAGCAAAATATTCATTCTTACTTGCTCCACACTGATATGGTCCTGTGTGCTGTCTCCATCTTCCGGTCCCAGTGCTGTTTACATGCAGCTGGCCATAAGCATGGTCACATGCACCACTCCAGCCAATGACTGACTTCAATGGTGACATGCTGCTTGTGAGCTCATCACTGCTAAAGCATTCATTGGCTGGAGCCATGCATGTGACCATGCCTATGGTCAGCTGAATGTAAACAACGTGGGACCAGAAGATGGAGACAACGGAGGCAGCACGGAGAAACCCGGCTAGCTTGGAGCAGGTACTGTAGGCATGAGTCTTCTGTTACGGGGGCAGGCTGCGGTACTTGATAAAAAATAATTATTATTGGAAAACCCCTTCAAGAAAATGAAATATGAATTTAGAAAAAAAACTTACTGATTATGGTAGTTGCTAAGGTTTTCAGGCTGCTGCTGTAACCGTATAATTGGTTGCTGGGTCATATGTCAGAGCAATACATCATCTCTGCAACTGTGTGAGCCACGAGCGACGGTAAATCACGGGAACCATGACTTCATCTTAGGGCATTTACCACTCGATTTTTACAGTTTTCATACCTCGCCATCATCCCGTGTCAACAAGGTAAAGCTATGATGAATGACGTTCTGCGCTCAGCTTTGATTTTTCAAAGTATGGAAATAGTTATTGAAACAAAAAAAATGAACGACTGCCGCAGAAAAGAACTTTGTGGAAATGTCAGAAAAATGTATGGCTTCTTACAGGCAGCTTGTTAGATGAAGAACTGAGAGAAAACGAGTACAAAGGATGAGGCGTTCAGTATTCTTCATCAATAGTATATGCAGTATCAAGAGTCTACTGCCCTAACTGCCAGGAGCTCAGCGAGAAGCATTGACTGAAGTTATAGGGCCCAAGGGGCCTGGGGTACCCCATTGTCAAAGATGGGAGTGTTAGCTTTTAATAAAGTGTTATATTACGCATACCACATGTTAGGCTGGGTTCACATTACGTTTTTGCCATCCATTTATATTTAACTAGCAGAAGGACCCGGCTTCGCCTGGGTATATTTCATTTATTTCATTTAATGTTTCTGTATATCATTGCAGAGAGAAAGTCAATGCAGCTGACAGAAGTTGATTTTTACCTTCATTTTTTCAATCCCTATTGACTGCGGAGTGGGAGGGGGCATGACCTGACTGGGTTGGGGCGTGGTTTTGCGGGACCTTGGGTGGTTGGGGGGGTGCTTTTAAGTCCGTTCTTTTGAGGGTGGCCTGAATTACTGGTCAATGCCATGGTAATTTATGGGGAAACACAGTGGGTAGCAGTGGAAGAAAACATCGCTTTGCACGGGTATATTTAATCTATTTCATTTAATGTTTGTGTGTGTGTCATTGCAGAGAGATAGTCCCCCTCCCTCCCACCCCTGCAGCTGACAGAAATTGAATTTTACCTTCAATCCGTTGGCTGCGGAGTGGGAGGGCGTGTGACCTGACCGGGGGCGTGGTTTAGCGGGACCTTGGGGGGGGTTACTTTTAAGTCCTTTTGAGAGTGACCTGAATTAAAGGTCGATACCATGGTAATTTATGAGGACACGCAATGGGTAGCAATGGAAGAAAACATTTTTTATTACTACTGAACGGTCGTAGTCTAAAATTAGTCTATTTTATCTAATGTTTCTGTTTGTCGTTGCAGAGAGAAATTCACCCTCCCACCCCTGCAGCTGACAAAAGTTGGTTTTTACCTTCATTTTTCAATCCTCGTTGGCTGCGGAGTGGGAGGGGGAGTGGCCTGACAGAGTCGTGGCGTGGTTTAGCGAGACCTGGAGCGGGGGTTTTAAGTCCTTCTTTTGAGGGTGGCATGAATTAAAGGTCGATGCCATGGTAATTTATGAAGACATGCAATGGGTAGCAGTGGAAGAAAACATTGTTTCGCAGGGGTGTATTTAATCTATTTGATTTAATGTTTCTGTGTGTCATTGCAGAGAGAAAGTCACCCTCCCTCCCACCCCTCCAGCTGACAGAAGTTGATTTTTACCTTTATTTTTTCAATCCCTGTTGGCTGCAGAGTGGGAGGGGGCATGGCCTGACCAAGTTGGGGGCGTGACTTAGCGGGACCTTGGGGGGGTGCTTTTAAGTCCTTCTTTTGAGGGTGGCCTGAATTACAGGTCGATGCCATGGTAATTTATGAGGACACGCAATGGGTAGCAGTGGAAGAAAACATCTTTTATTACTACTGAACGGTCTTAGTCTAAAATTTGTGTATTTCATCTATTTCATTTAATGTTTCTTTGTGTAGTTGCAGAGAGAAATTCACCCTCCCACCCCTGCAGCTGACAGAAGTTAATTTTTATCGTTATTTTTTCAATCCCCGTTGGCTGTGGAGTGGGAGGTGGCGTGGCCTGACAGAGTGTGGCTTAGCGAGACCTGGGGCGGGGTTTTTAAGTCCTTCTTTTGAGGGTGGCGTGAATTACAGGTCGATGCCATGGTAATTTATGAGGACACGCAATGGGTAGCAGTGGAAGAAAACATCGCTTCACACAGGTGTATTTAATCTATTTTATCTATACCCCTTTAACAGTGTCATCCACAGCACTCTGCCCCTTTAAAGCAGTGAATAAAAATGGCTGCAGCAGCCACGTGCCCCCCCTCCCTCTTCCATTAACAGGATGTTGATATCAGCCCACTAGGGAGATGAAGAGACCAAACCCAGCGGTGGGGACCAGGTAAGTATGATCACCACCCCTGGTTAGCCAATCTGTGAGGTCTGATATAATGTTGGATAGCCCCTTTAACGGGATTTTAGTGCAGCTTTACAGCAGCCCCCATGTGTCATAGACACAACAGACTGGAGGGGACAAGCTTGACCTCTATGGGAGAGTGTTTCAGGCATGCTCTTTGACTTGTGCAAAGGTCATTGGGCAAGGAAGGAGTGGATAAGCTTTGTCAATGACCTATTGTGAATGGTGGATCTTGTGTTATCTATGTAAAGGTGATATTTCTCATTGTCATCCTGCATGTGATGATAATGAGATGACTGCTGGAAAGTGATCTGCACAGACCAAGAAGTGTCGCTTATTATTAGACTCAGTGGCCAGTGTGAAAACTGCAGAATTTCATGATTTAAAAAAAATATGATAGTGACAAGGTAAACACCTGACCTCATCCCAGCCACTCGTAGGTGGGCTTGTCCCCATTGCACTAGGCCTACTGTAAGTAGCAGCAATGAACCTTTATGGAGTGGCGCTTGTGGTTTAAGGGATTGTGGAGTTTAGAAGAGGCATTTTCATGGACCCTATTAGGGAATTCTGAGTTCCTAGAAGGGGGTCTCCTCGGCAGGATCCTCATCTCTTGGTCAAAGAGCGATTATAAAGCAACATTTGACGTGCAGCTGACCTTCCAGACTACAAGCAGCATATTAACAGTGTCATGTTGGTCATTAATGTCTACATAGCCTTAGATGGACCCTGAAGACTCTCATGTCATAGGAATTGTTCCGATCCACTCTCCATGTTCCACAGAAGATTATATCCTAGGGTTGTCATGCAGTGATTTTTTACTTTTATTTTATGGCGTCCTTATGCTGGAGATTTCCCACGAGATTACTGGTGTAATTATGTCATTTTTTTTCTTATAATTTCCATCCACTGTAAATTGCTTATAATGTAACGCACTAATGGGTTATGGATACATTGTATATTCTGGTTATCAGTCAATCTATTCCAATTAAGCAATGAATGATGTAACCCATTAATGGAACTTGGCATATTAACATATCAGATCTGCATAAACATGTTAGTTCAATTAGATTTATCGGGGCCCATTCATTGCAAAAGTCTCTTAGGATTACCGGATATTAACCTGCTGTAGAGCAGTTGGTCCGGTCAGCCCTGTCTAGCAACATTCAGCAGCATAGTTGCCAACAGGGACTATCCCTGATTTGCAGAGACAGTCCTTAGGTAAGCCCTGTCCAAAAGTAGGTCACACAAGTGGGGGTGTTCCTGGGGTGGAGTTTACGTGCCCCAAATTTTACTAGCTACCATGTTGGTAAGTATTAAAGAGCACCTGTCAGAAGACTCAATCCTATTAAACCAGGTATACTACTTGGCCTTGTAGCAAGGGTGGATTGGCCACAGACCTTACAGTTTCTGGGTGGGTCAATGCCCAGGGGGCTGCCTGAGTCCACCTCATTTTTTGGGGATGTATTTTGTGATGGACTGTGGTATTTGCTTCTGTTGGGTGGTATAATGTGCCCCAATATGGTACTGCTGACCCTACCTACTTGTGTTGGCCCTGCCTTCCATCAATTTGGACCCGACTACAAAACAGGGCCACTTTTAGTATTTTTTCCAGGGCCAATTTAAAGAAGAACTCCTGCAAAAAATTTTATTCTCTGACCTGTTAGAAAGGTGCATGATATAATCTGTAGTGAATGTCATTTTCTTATCAGAGGCTGAAATTGAGAGTTTCCACTCTCTTCTTATTGTAGCTGGGTCATGTGACCAACTCCCTGACCTCCAACTGACCCAGGACAGCAAGCCAGTCACTGCTCTATTCATTCCTATGAGACTGAAAGTGAGGCTCCCCATAGGAATGCATAGAAAATTAGACTTCCTGTCCACACATAAGGTGCTGTGTGAGTTGGTGGGTCTAATTCCTAGTCACATGACACAGATAAGAAACTTCAGGATGATATAACTCAAAAATTCAGCTACTGGTCAGAAAATGGCGTTCACTACAGATTACATCATGTACATTTCTAGCAGGACATGGAATAACATTTTTTGCGGGAGTTCTTCTTTAAGGTCCTAGCCCGCCAATGCCTGGTAGTGTTTATCCTGTTCATTAAAATGATACCTGTCTTGAAAAAAATCAATTGCGGCATTCCTGAAAAAAAGACAAATGAGGGATTCAGTTCATGAAGAGGCATGGTCAGCACCGGAGAGGAGCGGAGGTGCACCGACGAGCTAGGCCCTGCCCCCTGAAGCACTCACTTATATACAGAATTAAAGTCTCTTTTTTCAGGAATGCTGCATCTGATCTTCACTAGACAGATATCATTTTAATCAGCAGGATGAACCCTATTAGGCAGTATGCATTGTTTAATGGGGGTGATCCTGTTGACAGGTGCTATCTAATGGAGACCAGATCTGAGGCATTTGGGAAAATGACTAGTCAACTACATAAGAATTTAAGTGCAACTGGATCCCCATTTCTGACTTCTCTTTTAGGCTACATTCACATGACCGTGGTGTTTTGTGGATCTGCAAAACATGGATACAGGTCCATGTCCGTTCTGCAATTTGCGGACCGCACATTCTCCCGCTATAACACAAATGCCTGTTCTTGTCCGCAATTGAGGACAAGAATAGGACACACGTTGTGCTGTCTGCATCTTTTGTGGCCCCATTGAAATTAATAGGTCCGCATCCATTCCGCGGACAGGAGGCATGATTGTGACCATCACTGGAGTTACGTTTTAATGCCACATTTGGTCTAACAAAACGGTTTTTTTTTTTTAAACCACGGATCCAGCTTCTCTAGCTCCGAGCAGTGGCGTACCGCTAATAGCGTCAGACCACGCAACTGCTCTGGGGCCCGTGGCAGGGGGGAGGCCCCAGAGTGGATGGAATGCCTGATCCCTGCAATGTCTTGGTCGGGCCCTTCTCCTGTTCTCAGGCCCCCACCCCCTTCTCTTACATACATTGTGTAGCGTTCACTGCAAACACAGTGCACGAAGTGGAGGCCATGTCTGCAGCCAGGTGAGCGTGCCACTCTCTCTCCTCTGTCTGCTGAGCGCTGCACTGGCCAATCAGCTTTTTAGCAGAGATAGGCTCCTACTGCTGATTGGCTAGTGTATCGCAGCAGCAGGAGAAAGAAGTGAGCGGGCAGGACGTACTCACTGCCTGCTCTGTCAGCTCTTGGACTCCAGCCCCCAGCAGCATCCCAGCAAGAACGACTTATGCCACTGCCACCCTCCCCTCAGAGAGAGTAACTTGCTGCTGCTTCAAGTTAAGAATGAAAACTTCATGACCTGGTGGAGGGGGAGGATGGGGATAACGATTCTTCACAGCCGCAGGGAGCAGAGTTTATTTGGAGGAGGGGGAGGTTGAGCACACTGTTCTCTATATAAGCATCAGCAGAAAGCAGAGTCCATGGGAGCCCCCCCCCCATGAATTCTGCTGATGCTTATATAGAGAACAGTGTGCCCAAGGAATCCCCCCAATGAACTCTGCCTGCTGCTGATATAGAGGAGAGTGTGCCCCTACCCATGAACTCTGCCTGTGGCAAATTAAGCATCAGAAGCGTTCATGGTTTGGGGGATGTCTGCTTGGGACACACACTGTCCTCAATATAAGCATTGCAAATATATATATATATATATATATTTGTAGTATAGACCAAAAGTTTGGACACACCTTCTCAATCAAAGAGTTTTCTGTATTTTTATGACTATGAAAATTGTAGATTCACACTGAAGGCATCAAAACTATGAATTAACACATGTGGAATTATATACTTAACAAAAAAGTGTGAAACAACTGAAAATATGTCTTATATTCTAGGTTCTTCAAAGTAGCCACCTTTTGCTTTGATTACTGCTTTGCACACTCTTGGCATTCTCTTGATGAGCTTCAAGAGGTAGTCACCTGAAATGGTATTCCAACAGTCTTGAAGGAGTTCCCAGAGATGCTTAGCACTTGTTGGCCCTTTTGCCTTCACTCTGCGGTCCAGCTCACCCCAAACCATCTTGATTGGGTTCAGGTCTGGTGACTGTGGAGGCCAGGTCATCTGGCGTAGCACCCCATCACTCTCCTTCCTGGTCAACTAGCCCTTACACAGCCTGGAGGTGTGCTTGGGGTCATTGTCCTGTTGGTAAATAAATGATGGTCCAACTAAATGTAAACCGGATGGAATAGCATGCCGCTGCAAGATGCTGTGGTAGCCATGCTGGTTCAGTATGCCTTCAATTTTGAATAAATCCCCAACAGTGTCACCAGCAAAGCACCCCCAGACCATCACACCTCCTCCTCCATGCTTCACGGTGGGAACCAGGCATGTAGAGTCCATCCGTTCACCTTTTCTGCGTCGTACAAAGACACGGGGGTTGGAACCAAAGATCTCAAATCTGGACTCATCAGACCAAGATTTCCACTGGTCTAATGTCCATTCCTTGTGTTCTTTATCCCAAACAAGTCTCTTCTGCTTGTTGCCTGTCCTTAGCAGTGGTTTCCTAGCAGCTATTTTACCATGAAGGCCTGCTGCACACAGTCTCCTCTTAACAGTGGTTGTAGAGATGTGTCTGCTGCTAGACCTCTGTGTGGCATTGACCTGGTCTCTAATCTGAGCTGCTTTTAACCTGCGATTTCTGAGGCTGGTGACTCGGATGAACTTATCCTCCGCAGCAGAGGTGACTCTTGGTCTTCCTTTCCTGGGGCGGTCCTCATGTCAGCCAGTTTCTTTGTAGCGCTTGATGGTTTTTGCGACTGCACTTGGGGACACTTTCAAAGTTTTCCCAATTTTTCAGACTGACTGACCTTCATTTCTTAAAGTAATGATGGCCACTCGTTTTTCTTTACTTAGCTGCTTTTTTCTTGCCATAATACAAATTCTAACAGTCTATTCAGTAGGACTATCAGCTCTGTATCCACCTGTATCCCTGTATCCGCCCAACACAACTCATGGCCCCAACCCCATTTATAAGGCAAGAAATCCCACTTATTAAACCTGACAGGGAACACCTGTGAAGTGAAAACCATTTCTGGTGACTACCTCTGGAAGCTCATCAAGAGAATGCCAAGAGTGTGCAAAGCACTCTACAATTTTTATAGTCATGAAAATACAGAAAACTCTTTGAATGAGAAGGTGTGTCCAAACTTTTGGTCTGTACTGTACATATATATATATATATATATATATATATATATATATATATATCTTTGTGCAGGGAGGTAGGGGCCCAAAAAAGGTTTGCTATGGGGCCCCATGATTTCTATGTACCTGGCTCCGAGCATTTAGTTGCTGCATTTAGTGCATCCAGGGGATTCATGGACAAGCAGTGTCCGCAAGGTCTACCAGGTCTGTCACATAGATGGGGGTCCCTCACGGAGGATCAGCCTTGGACATATGAACAAGATTGTCAAATAACCCTTTACAAATGAATGGTCTTTATCTGGAATGTAAACCTGGCTGTTCTCCTGGTATAGGAACAGTTGACATGAATTCTAAGGCAGGAGGCAGAAGTATGAGCCAAAGTCATTATTACTTATATGTACCAACTGATCAGTCATTAGATGGAATAGAAGTATTATTCGGAATTTATAATGATAGCCCCATAGCAAGTAAAGAATCAGTTTTAATTCCTTTGTGGCAAACCCTTGACTTGCTCCCCAGGTGACAACCATTGCATTACAGTTATACTGTATTTACTCTAGTGGTCACAGGAAATCTTATCTGCTATACAGTACAGTGCCTCTCCAAACTGCCCAGACTTTTCTTAGGACCTCTTGTTTCAGCAATTCAAACACTTAAGAGTAATAACACACAAGAAGTGACCTAGAGTGAGAAGAAAGAAGGACATTGGCTTTAAAAGAGGTTTTCCTCAAGATAGGTCATCAATATTGGTTTTGGTTTTTGTTGATTGGTGGGGATCCGAATCCTGGTACTCCTGTAGATCTAGTTTGAAGAGGTTGCTGCTCTCTGGTGCCGCTTCGGCCTCCTCCTTGGCCAGTGACGTCACATTCATAGCTCACATGGCCTATACACAATTCCAATTCAAGTGAAAAGTGAAGTGGTTTCCATCCTGCATAACGGAAACTAGAAGGATCCATCAAGCTGCCCATAGACTTCTATTATGACGGATCAAAGTGGAATGCCGGATAAAGGCTTCCATTTTGCATTCCGTTATCAATGGAACCTAGAACGGAATATGCTAACGCAAGTGCGAACCAGCCTTAACATGTATAGGTTTGAGAAAATGGGACAACTATGGCAACCGTTTCTATTAGTGACAGCATTTTTTAAAAAAAATTCTTTACTTATATTTAAATTTATTTTTAGCACATAATATGTCACCCAAGAGGTTGTTAAAACACCTGGAGGACACTGCCTTTTTTTTTTTTAACTTGCACTGACATTGTTTCCACTGTAACTAGTGCATCCACAGGATTCCCAGTTACAGGGGAAAACAGCCCTCTGTGGGGGGATTCACACAGGCAGAGCTGATCAGGGTCTCAGCTTTGCTCCTGCCCCGAAACACCCGGCGGTCATGTGACAGGTGGGACCAATAGAGAAAGCAGCTTGGCTGCTTCCTGTCCTTGCTACCTGCTCTCCCTCTCCCTCTCTGCGCTCTCCTGCCGGAACCAGAGAAGGAAAGAGCGGTATTAAAACGTTCCCGTCTTCTCCTCAGGGTCCCCGCTGTGTCTGACAGCCAGGACCAGACCTTATCCTGCTACAATGCAGCACTGTACAGCACTAGGATTAAAGGGCTGCCTGACCGTTTATATTAGGGTGACCAGACGTCCTCTTTTTCCTGGACATGTCCTACTTTTGAGACCTAAAAAAATGTGGTGGGGAATTTCAAAATCATCCAGGATTTTGTTCGACTGCCTCAAACAGTTTGAGTCAAACATTATATACATGTATTATGTTTGACTCAAACAGTTTGAGGCAGTCAAACAAAATCATTTTAACTGATAAAATGGCCTTTAGGGGTTAAAAATAATAAAAAAAACCCTCACCTTCTCCACTTGTTCGCGCAGCCGGTGTCTTCTTTCTTCTTTCCCCTTGCAGGACCTGCAAAAAGACCTTCGGTGACGTCACCAAAGGTCCTTTTGCAGGTCCTGCAAGGGGAAAGAAGAAAGAAGACACCGGCTGCGCGAACAAGTGGAAAAGGTGACTTTTTTTTTAGTATTTTTAACCCCTAAAGGCCATTTTAACTATTATTTTTTGTTACAACCATGTTATAACGGAAAATAATAAAGGGAAGTTCGGGTCCCCATTCCCTGGGGTATAGTGTAATGCCCCCCCCCCAAAAAAAAAAAAAGAGGTGTCCTCCTTTTCAGAAACCCAAATCTGGTCACCCTAGTTTATATACATGCTGTCTGCACTGGGCATGTGCAGATAAGACCTATGTAGTCAGTGGGCAGTCGGGAAGGGGTTAAATGAGTTTCATGAGGTCCAACACCACTAGAATGAGAGCAGCCATGTTTTTCTAATCCAGTACAACCCCTTTAAGTCTGCGATGTCCTCCTAGTTAATAGCCGTTCATTAGGTGATACATAACAGTGTGTATAGATATGTTTGGACACTATAGTAAAACCCAATGCATCAGTCGGGTCTCCTGAATAAAGTTAATTGCGGTAAAGATTTAGTAATTTTTTTGGTTTTCCCCAGAACATATACGCCTCTTCCTTCAGTTTAGAGTTTCAGACAAACTGTGCTTTTGGATTTACGACTCCTGCAACCCAATATTTCATTTTAATACGACATTAGAGAAACATTTGGCTCATTTTTACTCTCTTGCCAAGCGCTGATATTAATTCCAGTTTTTCACATATTTGTGTGATTAGTTGACAATGCATCCATGGAAATGGCAACCGCGTTACTCCAATGTCCAATACCGCTTTTCCCTGATTGCCCATTGCGAGCACTCCATCACCTCAAGAATATCCTGGTCTGCTAATTATTCACAAACCGGCCAAAAAAAGTAATATTCCGTCGCCGAACGCCCAGCGCGGTATCAGCCTAGAATTGATAGCGCGGTAATCGAACGCAAAAACCCATCCTTCAACGACTTGGCACCAGCGATCAGCCTAATAGATTTTAAGTAATTTCTCTGTTATGGTTCCATTGTCTGCTGATTTATCCACTGTCATTAATTAGAAACAACGTTGCCATGGTTACAGTTAATTGCGTGTTATGAACAGCTTGAGACGTTAACCAATTGCAATCAGCAAATTAGATTTAGAAATTCTCCCGGAATGGGAAACATGTCAAAGGCGGAAGATAGATGTCTTGGCTTTGTGTGCCCGCATACTTATGTTGTTCTGCCGGGGTTATTGATGTTCCAATAATCAGATATACCGACTATAACTTACGCTTTATGATGGGTTATATCAATATCGCTTGACACTTGGTATCATTGGATCGCCAAGAAAAAAAATATTCATTAGTTTTGTTAATTGTATTAATGAATCATTTTCTTACTTCGGTGTTGACTTTTTTTGGAGTTTATGAATGGGCAGTCAAGTTTTAGACACTCTGATTAAAGCTTAAAGGGGCACGAGTCCTCCAAAATGGCCACTGGCCTTTTGTGCTAATGTATGTAGACAAGGTTGGAGTGGTCCGCTCGAATATAGGAGGATCCTTTGATGACGTCATAATGAAATATCAGACCCAGATATATCATATGCCTCCATAATGACTTCATATCAGACCCCCCATAAATATCAGGACATCACATCACACCCCCATATCAGCCCTCTAGGTCAGACCCCCATCAGACTTCAGATCAGCCCTTTAAGACCCCCATCAGACCTTAGATCAGCCCTTTAAGACCCCCATCACCTTTCAGACCCTCATCAGACTTCAGATCAGCCCTTTCAGACCCCCATCAGACCTCAGATCAGCCCTTCCATACCCTTATCAGCCCTTTAAGACCCCCATCAGACCTCAGATCAGCCCTTTCAGACCCCCATCATCCCTTTAAGATCCCCATCAGATCTCAGATCAGCCCTTTCAGACCCCCATCAGCTCTTTCAGACCCTCATCAGACCTCAGATCAGCCCTTTCAGACCTCAGATCAGCCCTTTCAGACCCCCATCAGACCTCAGATCAGCCCTTCCATACCCCTATCATCCCTTTAAGACCCCCATCAGACCTCAGATCAGCCCTTCCAGACCCCTATCAGCCCTTTAATACCCCATCAGACCTCAGATCAGCCCTTTCAGACCCCCATCAGCCCTTTCAGACCCTCAACAGACCTCAGATCAGCCCAGACCCCCATCAGACCTCAGATCAGCCCTTCCATACCCTTATCAGCCCTTTCAGACCCCCGTCAGACCTCAGGTCATCACTTTCAGACTCCCATCAGCCCTTTAAGACCCCCATCAGACCTCAGATCAGCCCTTTCAGACCCCCATCAGCCCTTTAAGAGCACCATCAGACCCCCATCAGACCTCAGATCAACCCTTTCAGACCCCCATCAGACCTCAGATCAACCCTTTCAGACCCCCATCAGCCCTCAGATCAGCCTTTTCAGACCCCCATCAGACCTCAGATCAACCCTTTCAGACCCCCATCAGACCTCAGATCAGCCCTTCCATACCCTTATCAGCCCTTTCAGACCCCCATCAGACCTCAGGTCATCACTTTCAGACTCCCATCAGCCCTTTAAGACCCCCATCAGACCTCAGATCCGCCCTTTCAGACCCCCATCAGCCCTTTAAGAGCCCCATCAGACTTCAGATCAGCCCTTTCAGCCCCCCATCAGCCCTCAGATCAGCTCTTTTTAGACCCCCATCAGGAATTTCAGGCACCCATCAGACTAAAATTTAAAAAAACTGCATAATGAAACGGAGCCAAACATGAATGGGCAGTCAATTTTTAGATACTCTGATTAAAGCTTAAACGTGTCCTCCAAAATGGCCACCAGCCTTTTGTGCCAATGTATCTCTTGTGTTGACAAGGTTGGAGTGGCCCACTCGAAGACAGGAGGATCCTCTGATGACGTCATAATTAAACAGAGCCAAACATACACAATGGTTGATCAGGTTCTGTAATTTTATGGAGCTGTGTCCAATAAGCCAGGGCTAGATCGTAGAGAGGTGAAGGGGCAGCAGTCCAGGTGCTTGCAGTGTCCACGGAGGCCACATCCCAATAGTCGCCAAATCTTTCCAGGCAAGACATGGGAGTTTGAAAAGCTTGAACTTGTACTTCTAATTTTCATACTTGCCAAAGAGATGATTAGTCAATGTGCTTGGTTCTCCTTGTGTGGAGGTCCATCTTCCTGCACTGCCAATTAGTAACAGGCTCCCATAGTCAGGTGTTGTGGACAAGGTGTCACCTTGGACCACTGCAAGCAATGAGGAAAGAGGCAGGGCTCACTAGTGGCAGAGGAGCATAGAGCAATCGCTTAGATACACATGTGACATACCTTTCCTCTTGGCAGAATATATCTCGATATATATGATGCAAGATGACCAGCTTTAAGGGGCATCTGTCAGCAGTTTTGTGCCTATGACACTGGCTGACCTGTTACATGTGCATTTGGCAGCTGAATACATCTGTGTTGGTCCCATCTTCATATGTGCCCGCACTGCTGAGAAAATGATGTTATAATATATGCAAATGAGCCTCTAGGAGCAACGGGGAGCATTGTCATTACACCTAGAGGCTCTGCTCTCTCTGCAACTTCCGCACCATCTGCACTGCGATTGACAGGACCAGGTGTGGTGGGGTTTTTACTATCTGGTCCTGTCAATCAAAGTGCAGAGGGCACAGTAGTTGCAGAGAGAACTAATCCTCTAGGTGTAACAGTAGGTGTAACAACTTCATTTTTCTCAGCAATGTGGACACATATGAACATGGGACCAAAAAAGATGTCTTCAGCTGCCAAGTGCACATGTAACAGGTCAGCCAGTGTCATAGGTACAAAACTGCTGACAGATGCCCTTTAAAAAAAAAAAATTTGCGGTATAGTATCACAAGATATCTATCCTATATGTGTCTATGTGAAGCCACCCAGTGGTTGTAATGTGAAATGCATGTTGTGATACTTCGTTTAATTTATTTAATGATAAATTGGAGTCCTTAAGGGGGATATCCTGAGGATAGATCATCAATATCAGATCGGCAGGGGTCCGATCACCTGGGATCAGCTGTTAGATGAGGCTGGCGCTCGGTGAGTGCAGCAGCCTCTTCTTAGGCTATGTGATATCACCGTACATTGGTCACATGGCTTAGTTGCAACTCAGCTCCTTTGAAGTGAATGGGGCTGAGCTGCAATACGAAACACAGCAACTATACAATGTACAGTGTTGTGTTTGGAGAACTGCCGGGGATCCCTCTGTACTCACCAGAGCCCAGTTGAGCATGGCTTCTCCCTAAAACAGCTGATTGGCGGTGGCACCAGGACTCAGCCCCTGGTGATGTGATGATGAGGATAGTTCATCATTATCCATTCCTGGATAACCCCTTTAAGAAAATTCAAATGGCCATAATTGTAAATATAGTAAGACCTCTGAAATGATCACCCAAAATTGCATTGAAACGTAGTCTTCTAGTAGTGAGGTCTTCTCAAAATCATGGTCAGCATGCATCATACAAATCTGTCACAAGGAATCTCTTCTGGATAAGGGGTCTTCTCAAAGAAGATGGTCTTTGAATGTTTCACTTTTAATTTTTTTTTTTTACTTTTTTTAATATTTTTATATGTCGTCTATAGAGATGAGCGAGCACTAAAATGCTCGGGTGCTCGTTATTCGAGACAAACTTTTCCCGATGCTCGGGTGCTCGTTTCGAGTAACGAACCCCATTGAAGTCAATGGGAGACTCGAGCATTTTTTGCAGGGGACCAAGGCTCTGCCTAGGGAAGGCTGGGTGAAAACCTGGAAACATCAGAAAATGATGGAAACACCACGGAAATGGACAGGAAACAGCAGGGGCAGCATGCATGGATGCCTCTGAGGCTGCCTAATCCCACCATTACCCCAAATTCTCCTGCAACAGCCTGGTGGTTACCCTCATGGCAATTGTGCTGACCCAGACCAAGAAAGGCGAGGCACATGCCCATCACATGTTAGGGAAGCACCCAACTAGGTGCAACGAAGGTCCATCACCCATGCCCATGCTGGCACTGCTCTCCTATCCCCAGCCACACGATGCAGGCATAAGCCTGACACAGCATGGTGGTGACACCAACAAGTGACCAAGTTAGATGAGGTAGCAGGTGAGCCACCCAAAAATTTAGCCTGACGCAGCATGGCGGTTACACCACCAATGACTTTGTCCGACTGAGAATGCAGTGAAATGGCTTTTGTTGAGTCTCCAAAAATGTTTTTCTTTTCGGAATACATAAAGTCGACCCTTAGCAAAAACATTTTTTTTTAAATGTCGGTACTTGCGCCTCCTGAAAAATTGTTTTGGACTGTCTGTTTGACGCTCCTGAAACATTGTTCTACAGTGTCTGTAGTTGACACTGCGGAAAAATTGTTTGGAGAGAGGGCCTGTAGGTGGCCCTCCGGAAAAATTGTTTGGAGAGAGGGCCTGTAGGGGGCCCTCCGGAAAAATTGTCGTAAAAGAGTGCCAGTTGGCCCTCTAAAAAATTGCATTGTGGGTCAGCGTTAGGCAAAGACGACAAGGAGGAGGAGGAGGAGTAAAGAAGAAGAATCGGATACATAAGTAATGTTAATCTTTAGCTGCTCTCCCCCGGAGAAGATTTGAATTCCGGTGAAATCCAGGCTTTGTTCATTTTAATAAGCGTCAGCCTGTCAGCGCTGTCAGTTGACAGGCGTGTACGCTTATCGGTGATGATGCCACCAGCTGCACTGAATACCCACTCTGACAACACGCTAGCGGCAGGGCAGGCCAGCATCTCCAAGGCGTACAGCGCCAGTTCAGGCCAAGTGTCCAGCTTTGAAACCCAGTAGTTGTATGGAGCAGAGTGATTGGTCCGGACGATGGTATGGTCAGCTAGGTACTCCCTCACCATCTTTCTGTACAGCTCCCCCCTACTCTGCCGAGACTGGGGACAGGTGACAGTGTCTTGCTGGGGTGACATAAAACTGGCAAAAGCCTTGGAGAGCGTTCCCCTGCCAGTGCTGGACAAGCTGCCTGCTCGCCTCCTCTCCCCCACTACTTGGCCCACAGAACCACGCCCTCTGCCGCTAGCAGCGTCAGATGGGTAGGATTGTTTCAGCTTGTGCACCAGGGCCTGTTGATATTGATTCACTCTCATACTCCTTTCCTGTACAGGGATGAGAGTGGAAAGTTTCCGCTTGTACCGTGGGTCCAGGAGAGTGAACACCCAGTAATCGGTGTTTGAAAAAATGCTTCTAACGCGAGGGTCACGGCATAGGCAGCCTAACATGAAGTCTGCCATGTGCGCCAGAGTCCCAACACGCAAGAATTCCCTCTCCTCACTGACCTGACTCTCCATTTCCTCCTCCTCCTCCTCCTCAGCCCATACACGCTCAAGAGTTAAGAAGGACTGAGCATTGGTACCCTCTTCTGTCTCGCCAACATTCTCCTCCTCTTCCTCCTCATCCTCATCCTCATCCCCCTCCTCCGATACGCGCTGAGAAACAGATCGGAGGGTGCTCTGGCTATCAAGCAAAGCTTCCACACATGTCACACAGTACATACACACAGACATATACAAATATACATACTTACATGCTCCCGGCAGGTCTCCACAGCGCAGGAAGAGCAGGACGGCGTGCACATAGGACGATTCCCCACAGCGCCCTCTGCTGGGCGCCGGGTGGAATCGTCCTATGTGTGCGCCGTCCTGCTCCTCCTGCGCTGTGGAGACCTGCCGGGAGCATGTAATTATGTATGTGTATTTGTATGTGTACATGTCTGTGTATGTTTATGTGTATGTTTGTGTGTGTGTGTGTGTATGTATGTATGTGTGCAGGTGACGGATCCGTCATGAACTCCATTGAAAGTCAATAGAGGATGGATCCGTTCACCATTGTGTCACACCAAACGGATCCGTCCCCATTGACTTTCATTAGGGGTCATGACGGATTCGTCTTGCTGCGGTTTGCTCTCCGGTCTGAAAACGGAACGGAATGCTTTTAGGAGCATTCCGTTGTCTTCAGTTCAGTTTTGTCCCCATTGACAATGAAGGGGGGCAAAACTGAAGCGTTTTATTCCGGTATTGAGCCCCTATGACGGAACTCAATACCGGAATTATAAAACGCTAGTGTGAAAGTAGCCTAAGGTTGAATACCCATTGTATGTGGCAGCCAAAGTTATATAAAAAGAGTACCACAGCTCATGGGCTATTTCACAGTGTCCAATCAGTGCTGCCAGTGTCAGACTGTGCAAGGACACACCCCCAACTGGAAACACCTAGCTGTAATGTAACGTGAATTCTAAAGATTTGAAAATGAATAAGCTTACACAGATTTAGTGAATAAATATATTTACTAAGTGATTAAATATACGATAACACAAACAAATCACATACAGAATAATAAAATGTAAATCATCACTAGCCTAAATGAGGTGGAGACTCCATCGATCATGCTATAACCCATGGCTGTCTACCACGTAATAACATATGACCGACACCCCAGGGTGGACAACAGATAGGGCAAGTCATACCTACATCCTACCTAGGATGAAGTCTTCAATGGAGTCTGGTGGAGTCTCCTGAGGGAATGTGTGTCACAGAGTTTTAAACCTGTTAGTCCCTCCTCCAGTGTGCAGCTCGCATGTCTCTGAGATCACTAAGGAATGTGGTCTTATCAGAACAATGGGGGATGGGCACTCTCTCTAACCCACTTCATTACAAGAGAAACTTGTAAACTATCACACAGAGTATTAAACAGAATTAAAGTCAATCAGTACTTAAAGAGGACCTTTCATCACTCCTGACATGCCTGTTTTAATCGCTTCATGCATTCCCCATGTAATAACAAGTCTGGAACATCTATTCTTATGTCTGTATGTTGTGTCATTCCTTTATTATTTCTACTAGAAGTTATGAATGAATTGCTATCATGCCTGCAGTAAGGGAACAGAGGGGAGGTAACCAGTTAGGGGGGTGTCTCTGCACAGTCTGAACATGGCAGCACTGATTGGATAGAGTCAGTCTGTGCAGGTACACACCCCCAGCTGGTCACCTCCCCTCTGTTCCCTTACTCAAGACAAATAGCAATTTATTCATAACTTCTAGTGCAAATAATAAAGGAATAGCACAACATGGAGACATAAGAATAGATGCTCCAGAATTGTTAGTACGTGGGGAATGCATGGAGCTATTAAAACAGGCATATCAGGAGTGGTGAAAGGTCCTCTTTAAAAATACCCTTACAATACACGTACATTTATTTGTTAACTTTTAGAAGGAATAATAAAGAAGCGGCATAACATAGAGTCATGAGAATAGATACTCCAGAATTGTTATTACATGGGGAATGCAAGTATAGTAGTTACTAAAACTGGAGGAGGTGACAAGAAGAGAATACCCCTTTAATTTATATTCAGTGAATCAAGCCAGTATTCTTTCTTAGGAGGGGAAAAATTCTGGATAAGTTTATAGTCTATAAAAGAAAACAAGTACCGCATTAGCCAGCGATTTCAAGATACGCCTTCAACCATTCCTGACAATATGTTCTACCATGATGACAAATTCTGACACCAAGGATGCTTACACTCAGGGATCAGCAGCATGGGCAATAAAGGATAAAAGAAAAGTAAATTTCCCAAGATCTGCTTGTCTGCAGGGAAAGGACACCCTACAGAATAAAAGGGCACAATGGATAAAAAAACAACAACACTGCAACAAAGATTTTGTTGGAAAAAACAGAAGAACCACTGACACAAGTG
>ONZH01013950.1:0-39933 GCA_900303285.1 Rhinella marina | reverse complement strand
CAGAGTGATCAAAAGCCTGGAGGCCAGGAAAAAAGGTCTCAGGTTAAAGCTCCGTGTTCTTGGCTGTCAGGAGGCAGTTGAGTCATGGAGCTTCTATGTACAGGTGCTGCACACAGGGGGCAAAGCTCAAGGATGTTTTAAAACGTCCATTCAGAGATAGAGATCCACTACCAGGATGTTTATAGTCAATGGGCAGACTGGAAGTGGTTAAAAAATAATAGTGCCTGCACTAATACTGTCCATTAAAGGGGCACTCTCCCCATTACTTTCATGTTTTGTGTTAAAGAGCAATAGTAAATAACTAGAGATGAGCGAAGCGATTCATCGATTCGTTGATTCGTATCGAATCTTGGAAATTTTCAGCTGCGAAGCTAATCCGAATTTCCTTGGATTCGCTTCATATTATTCGTAAACGTACGCACAATTTTACACGCTAACTATACGTGTGATACGTATAAAACGTACGAAATTTACGCATTATGCGTGAGGCGGAACAATGACGATACCCCACGCAAGAGCGGGAAAGTGAAGATACGCCCCCCTCCAAACTGGAAAAAAACAGCCCACCGGGATCTAACTATTTTGCACGTATAGGGACTGAAGACTCCTCCCTCAGTACTCCACCCTCCTCTGAAGCCACTCTGAACCAGTTTAGACCAGCGCTGACTTTAGAGCAAACATCATGGCTAAAAAACAGCTGTGCCCAAATTGGGATGAAATGTGCTTTGGGTTCGAGTTCCCTGTACCACCGCGTGCTCCAGACATCAGGATGTCACAAGTTCAACTCTGCCAGAGAAACCAAGCTTCAGTGCCTGTGTCCTTACCACCTGCTAAAGTTGCTGCGCCTGAGACTCGTGAGGCGGCTGGAGCATCTAGTGCGGCTGGGGTGTCCGCTATGTCTCGTACGGCAGAGGCGGCTGGAGTGTCCACTTCTCCGCCCAGCAGGAGATCCACACCTTCCATACACTAGAACCCAATTGTTCCACCATCTGTGATGGCCCATGCACAGACTCTCTGGGACGATAAAACTGCAGTGGAGGACTGGGTCATACAAGTTCTGGCCCCCCTAGGCAGGGAGATCCTTCGTTGGAATGCAGGAAGGGAACTGTGCTTTGGTTCTCGGTTGGGAGAGGGTCTGGCTTCCTGCAGGATGATGAAGATGGAAGGGAATATTTTGTGGGCCGCAGGTCAGTGAAACATCGTCATAGCCTGTACGTGGGGGATCAGGTGGAGTACACCCCCATGGCATCCCTGAAAGGCCCATTTGTGACCGGGGTTACCCTCCTGTCAAAGCCTCTGGTGCCTAAAACAGAACCAGAAGTGTGGCCACCACATCCAGGATGCTTGCGCTGCCTGCAGGAGTTCCCAGATGGCGTCCTCCGGTCCAGGGAAAAGCCACAGCCTCAGCCGGAGCCTCTGATTCCAGGACTGCCAGCACCACCACCACCACCACCACCACAACAGTCCTTTCAGCTGGGTCAGCTCACTACATCATCATTCACCTTCCAATCAACGGTCATCCACCAGTACCAGCTGCCGTGGAAGGTGAAGTCAGCAGCAGCCAGGGAAGCTGGGCCTTCTTCCCTGGATGCAACCTTTCCGGAACCGCTTCTGCCGGAAGTCCTTACCACTGATGTCCCGGCAGGAGGATCCGGAAAAGTGGCTGAAGCGCTCACCAGCGTGACCACCACCCGGACCCCGTCAAGTCCAACTGAAGAAAGAAGAGGCTGGAGTTCCACCAACGCAGCGAGCGTGGCCTTCAAGAGGCAGGAGTGTCCCTTGATGAGCTTCAGCAGCAGCTCAAGCGAGGAGGACTTCAGGTCCCTCATCTGAGGAACCTACTACTGGCTGCTGACCTATGGGACTTTTATGTTTGTGTGTTTGTTTGTATTGCCCACCTTTGACTCTCACCCAGATGGACATGGCTGTCAGGACTCCCCCCATTCTGCAGAAAATTCCCTGTTGCGCCGAAGTGCGCCTATTCTCCTTTTCCCCCCTTCTCAGGTTATTTGGGAGCCCCTTTTGCAAAAAGGGATCTCTATTTGCTGCTATTCTCTATTATCCAAGTGGATTACACATTAGCTGTTTGGATTATAATTTTACCTCACGTGGATTACAATAGAATTTTGGAATATGTGTTCCAGACAGACTGTTTTATCATTGCCAAGCCAACTAGGAGCCATAAGGAGAGACTCAAACGTATGTGAAATTGATTGCACTAAAATTTTTGCATACTTTTTGCATACTTATGTCTTTGTTGTATTTTAGCTACACTGTTTTTAATGGTACAGCACTTTAGCCCATTGTGTGTATTCTTTTTTTGGTACTGCAATGTGTCTTATTAATGCACTTATTGTACGGTGTTTAATGCAAAACTTAATATGAGCCACTCAACAAGTTTCCTAGTATTAGTGCATCAATCACTTCCTGGCAATGCAGAATGCATACTGCAATGCCCCAGCTTTCTGATAAATATACTTTTTTAAATATTTTTTAATTAAGTGGAAAATGGCATAAAAAGTCACCTACTTTATCCAGCTTCTACGTCAGTAAAGAGGAACAGGTACTTTGTAAATATGGCACTCATCCTGACACTCATATGGCACCATATTTCCTAATGTATTCACACCAGACAACTGGCACAAATGAATTGATAAATGTCCTACTTCTCTTCTACTAAAAAGCTGGTTGACTGCTGCTACCACTAGGGGGAGCTAAGTACATAGGAATTTATGCAGTTCTAATTGACTGAATTAGAAGCTGTAATAATCTGCTAGCTCCCTCTAGTTGTGGCTCCAGAAAGAGCAAGGCCCCATAACAGTAATGTGGTTTGTCTCCATTGAAGGTACACCACTAACCTTGTTCATAATTCTGCTATTAAAAATTAGTAACAGATATACACTTTTATCAAAGCCATTTATAACCTATAGCTTTTAAATATGGCAAGCATGCATAATCTCTCCCATCTATATTTTTTCTGTTGAAATGTTTCTGTAGTCAAGTACATTGAGGCCACATATGCACTGCTACATTGGTGAGTATGTGCACTAAAAACCAGAGGGCTGAGGGAGACAAAACATAGGTGAATATGTCTTCTTTGGCAATTGTAAATGAGCTGTTTAGACCTCACATGAGCCACCACTGATAAAATGCCAAAAAAATTATGTATTTTTATACATAAGATAAGCAGCTCTTACATCAGTGGCAAACATCCAAAGCACACAAGACAGTATAGTGAGCTGCAGATAGCTCCTGGGAAATATGATTTTAGAGAAAAAAAAAAAGAAACGGTTATACGGGAGACTTTGCTGGACTCGCAGTTTTACTCTTTAAATCCTGAATTGCTAATGGAGCCACCAAATGACTAGTTATAAGTATTTACAGGTACAATATGATAGGCTTGTAAAGAATATTCATGAGTTGGTAGGGTTTGTAATAGATGTCCTTTTGTATGCAAATCTTGAAACATTACTTACAAAACCAGGAAGGGAGACAAAGACTAGTGTACAAATTAGTTTCTCGACAATAATTATGAGGGGTACTCTTTCTCATTATGGAGAGCCCATGGTATGCCGAGTATATGTGTGCAGTATTGCAAGCAAGGCGATGGCCCTCTGGGTTTCCCAGAAAGATATTCAAATTAGCATTACTATCCCTATCTGATGTCAGCCGATGTTAGACATGATAATTTGCATATATTTTAGCCTACAATAGTCAGCACGTGTATATATACTGGTCTCCATAATACAAATAGTATCCACCCAGATATTCCCCCCAAGGCCTTGCAATTCAAAATATTGTTCTCATCTGCTTTTCTTGGGTTAAGGGCTTTTGACCCAAAAGAATTAGTTGTATGTGTGAGGCTGGCTTAGCTATTTTTATAGTTTTGCCGCATAAGAATGTTTAAGAACCAGTAAAGCATCTCTGCTAATCTGCTGTCTTTTATTACTGTTTACCTGCTTGGTGTATCATCCACATTGCAAAAAACAAACAACTTCAGAAATGTCAGATACCTCCAAAGTAACATTCAACTGAAAGCAAGACAAGAGAGTTACAACATCTCCCAATACCTATACAATGAAACATTCATGCTAGTTCCCTTTCCAGAAGGACAAGAGAAACTTACATGGTTGGCTTGCCTTGTGGAGTTCTCTGGAGTGCTCTTTATCACTAGGGAGACCAAATAATATGCATGAGTGTTGCATGCCAGATGACACTAAGTTTCTAGGAATAATATATTGCAAATTGCATATCTTAAATCTTCTGGCATTGCATATGCGTTTTCTTGATGTGTCAGTCTACAAGTTCACTAGGCATATGAAATGTGCACTCCATAGCGTATGTGTGCTACCTGTTCTCTATTTGGGCTCATGTACAAAGCAATATTATGGTTATGTTTTACACAGAGGTGCCATAGGATTTCATTGAGCCTTATACTGTATTGTACTGAAGTCTAATCTTATACTGAGGCATACATTGGTTATTTTTCTGACAGATACTGTACAGACACAACAAAAAAAAATCATGCTATGATCCATTAGATTCTATGTACAAAGGTCTTCCATGCACAGGAATCCATACACTTTAGCCCTTTAAATGTCTATTTAAGGTTCTCAAGAAACTATTACTTTATATGCTATGCTTTATTATCTTTATGAGTTTGGCCATATTATTAACAAGGACAGTCAGACATGAATATTTGCTGGAAAAAAAATCCTAACTGGTTCTTCTTCTTTACTGTCTGCAGTGCAGCTTAATTCTCAAAGCACCAGAATGTGGTTACAAAGTACTGTTAACAGGAATCACCTTGGGCCCCAAGCAGAAATTGTTCCTAATACAAACTGACTGATTTCTGCAGCTGAGCAGTTATGGCGTGTCACTTGCCTTGTATAACTACCCCTTATCATGTTAACCAAGTAATTAAGAACCCTTTACTTGAATGTATTTTTCTCAGTTTGTTCCTAAGGCAACATACTAAGTGACTAGAGCTTAGTGACTAGAGTACTAAATAATTACCCCCTGATGATTTTTTGCTCTTTTGCAGAGTCAGAAACACTCAGTGGGAATAATTAGGAGTTAATTACTCAAATCTATAAGGAGGTAAAGGCAAGGGTGGAAAATAAATGGGTCATAGGCTGCAGAAAATAAGAGCAAAGTACTCGTTTTTAGAATGGTCAATATTTGAATATTTTTACTATGTAAACTAAAGGATATTAGATAGATAGATAGATAGATAGATAGATAGATAGATAGATAGATAGATAGACAGACATTGTTATTAGACTTCTTTATATACTGTATTTAACTGTTATTTGTGGTATTATTTGAGCACTGTATGGTGGTATTCACTTGTGTTGCCCTAATACTTGGTCAGAGTACAATATTTGGGTAAAAATTGGGGCCTGACCTCCAAAAGACAGATATGGTACTTGGGGAGGATTTCCACAACTGTAGGAAGTGTTGTTTGGACACCCTGCACCACCCTGTATTATGTTGATATATGGGTATTATATAGTGTAGTTTTTACTGCAGTGTCTAAGAGTGCACTATATGACAGAGGAGCGCAAATAGAAGGCACCATACAGATGATAATCTAAAGAGAGGCCAAACCTGGAAATGTACAATTATTAAATTTGAGTGGGCAGTCAATGAGACTGACATTTAGGCCTCATGCACATGAACGTGCTGCGGACCACAAATTGCAGTCTGCAATGCACAGGCACCAACCATGGGGCTCCCGCATGTGGATTGCGGACCCATTCACTTCAATGGGGTCTGTGATCCGCATCCAACTGTCAGCACTGCAAAAAAATAGAACAAGTTCTATTTTTTTGCAGTGAGGAGGCATGGACAGAAACACTCCGTAGTGCTTCCGTGGGGTTCCGATCCGTGCCTCCGTTCCACACTGCATCTTCCGGATTGCATACCCATTCAACTGCATTCATGATGCAGGGTGCACACGGCCGGTGCCCTTATATTGCGGACCTGCCGTATGAGGGCCGCAATACAGTCACAGCCGGCACTCATTTGTGTGCATGAGGCCTTAGATTTAATGTCGAACATCTTGGATCCTCTAAGTGTAAATTTACATTGCAGTCAAATTACAGCGATCATGGCATAAAACATGATTTGACTACACTATGTAAATGTTCCTGTACCCTAAAGCTACACTGAGGCGTCACTAATACCACACACAGCGACCGGTAGGTGGTCAAGACCTGGCCATGATCCAGTAGAAGACCATGCGGACATGCTATTCGGTATGGTTTTTAAGTTGATTGCTAATGATTACGTAATTTGGTCTGTAAAACTGCTGTCTATCTGAAAAATCTTGCGACTATTAAAGGTTGATTCATTAATAGTTGAACAATTTTACAGATGAATAGAAATCTTACTTACAAGACTGCATGAAGAGCATGTCGCGCAGTCTTCAGCCTCACTGTGGTCTCAGTGCACTCCTTTGTACTGCAGCTGTAGCTTGATAATTAAAATCAATCAGTACTTCAGTAGTGCTATAAAAAGTATTAGCCATGGTGAAACCGAGGTGGTTAAATGAATTGTTAATGGTCACATGGTTTTGTGGATACAACTGATCCCAGTGTTACATGGTTGACACATATGAAATCTTAGCCTATCTAACCAGCATTGCACAATGAATAGGTACACTATTGATTTGTATCTAAGTAAAATACATACTTGAATGCATGTTTTTTTTTTCTTTTAGATGTATACACCTGCACACACAGAGTGTAAGAATGGATATTGCAGTCTATGTAGGTCATCAAGGTCTAGATGGGTATGTGTGGGAGGTACTAAAGGGTTCCAAGCTTGAATCTTATCTCTGCATCCACCTGCTCCACATTAAAATAACTTGTAGAGATGCACTAAAGTAGATGAAGTGAATTCTGTATATTGCGATGGTTTGTTATCATTTACATATAGGGTTTAATCTTATTCGGTTACTTTGTGGATGTGCGTAGGATGGTGTCTTCATATAACACAACTATGACATTACAGCTGCCACGATTGTTAAAATGATTACATTTTCCACTACTAACATTTAATCTTACCTTTTTTTTGTAAATAACATCCTTTTAAACATTTTTTTACCAGAAAGACAAAGAAATGTACAGTAAGATAAACTAATTAGGGACCAATCTGAAAGCACCCCACACTAATTGTTGTGTCATATTTTCACTTTTATGACAAGTTCCTTTGTGCCCCACAGATAGTTAAAGTGGACATAGTGACATTTTATCCTCAGTATTAGTACTTTGAGTAAAGTTATCTCTTTAATTACTAATATAGCAGCGCCAGGTTTTTCAATATCATATTAGTGCCAGAAATGGAAACCATGGCTTTTTGTTACAGTTTTTAGTGAGTACTATCAATGTATGTAAGTTTAGGACTGGTAGGACAAAATGAAAAAAAAAGAGAGGTCCAGCATTCAGTCGCCTCAATTTTAAAATGTGCCACTTATATTTCCATAAATCCATTACATGATCCGTTTTTTTTTTTTACGGCATTCAACATAGGGGATAATTTACATGATATTTTTGTAGTACGGGTTGGTACGAACGTGGTGATACCAAACATGTGGGGGAGATTTTATTTTATTGTAAAGCGTATTTTCAATGAGAAAAAAACATTTTTATTGAAATTTTGAATTTAATAAATGTTTTTTTTTAACTTTTTTAACCACTTAATAGTCCCAGAACAGGACTATAAAAGGCAATATTTTGATTGCTTTTAAAATACAATGCACTACCCCTATAGTGCATTGCATTTTAATGTCAGTGCTATACTGACATTGACCAGCAGGCTCCACAAGAAAGGAAAACACTGAAGGCCCCAGTCAGTCTTTACAAACATTGGCACCCCACATTTGTGATGCCATTGCCCACAGCATGTAAGGGACTATTAGAGCAGGAGCACAGTTCTCATGTGAGAGCCAAGCCCCTGCTCTTCGCTGCACGTGAAAAGGTGGCTGCCCAGCCTAAGTCCCTTTAGTGAGCGCCGTAAAAACGCATCTTGATGGTCACTAAGGTTTTCATTTCTAAGATGTGCAGATTGAAATTATATGGTATAAAGTTGGTGAAGGCACATTTCATTATGTCCTAGACTAACATAGGTGGTATAGGATTTACATTCCGCTGGTTGACAAATTTTATTACCACAATCCCTATAACTACCACATGTACATTAGGATCATATTCTTTTATTATTAGCGTGATATGACATATTCAGTTTTTAAGCTCTCTAATCATGGTATCTATGATAGTGAACTAGTGTTTTAGTACTGTACTAGTAGGTAAGAGTCAGTAATATATTGCAATTTTGATTTTCTTTTCAATTTTGTTTTAGTGTTGGGACAATTAGGAACGTTGACATGGGTTGTGAGCTTGCATTTGGCAAAAATATCAACTAATAATACCTAATGATTGACACTTTTGCAGGATGCAGCCAGATTGGCTGATAATGGGGGTATCAATATATTTGGGGTGTATTTATAGTGGTGCTGTATCAGCCTACCTGGTCTAATAGTATGGATGTGATCAATAAGCTGTTATACAGATTGATGCACTACATGTAACCATGTGACCAGTGCCTTATAAAAGCTTTATCTGTGTGCACTTAAAATACTAATCATCTACCATTCATACATGGGAGGTGTGTGAGTGGATGTTCCTCAGTATTAGGTACATATGCTGTATCCATTATACTCTATTGGGTTTGGATTTGTCCTGCAATGAAATAGTGTTTCAACTTCTCAATGAGTATTGCTTTTTTAATGATAGGTGTATTCAACATCTGCTGGCGGTGTAAAGGTGGCCTTTTGTCTTTAACCTGTGATTTTTGTCTTGAAATGTGATTAATTTGGCTCTAAATTGTGATTGTAATTTTCATCTACTGCACTGTACAGACCGTGTCACCACTCAAATCAGTCCCTGCATACCAGTGCTTGAGGTTCACAATCTAAATTCTGAATCAACCTCCTCATGTTGTCCTTGGTCAGATTTGAACCTAAGACCAAAGTTCTGCCAGGGCTAACCACCATGTTGATCTGTGTATTCATGTATTTAAGACAATGGTGAAATATGGATGATGGATCCATTTTTATTCTCAATTTTCTTATATAAAGGGTTTTCAGTTATTGTAAATTCACCGGTTGATGCAGTGTCTTTTCACAGATTTGCTCATATGTATTGATCCTTTCCTGAGTATATTTTCAAGTGAGTTAAAAGTTTCACTGAAAACTGACACATAAGGGGTTGCAACTAGTGTTGCTCGAGCACCAAAGTGATTGGGTGCTCAATTAGAACACTTTGTGATGCTTGTGTGCTCTACAGAGCACCAGAGCACAATGGAAGTCAAAGGGAAAACCAGAGCATTAAACCAGGCACCACCTGCTCTGAAGAGGGGAGGGTGTCTGGTTCACTGGAAAAGGTCAGAAATTGATGATAACACCACTGAAATGGTTTGGGAACAGCATGGGGAGGATGTTTGGAGGCATCTTGGATTCCCAGGTCACTGCTGAAAACAATGTTGTCCCAGTATTACGCCACTTTCACAGACTGACAATAATACACAGAAAACAAAAGACAAAATCAATTTTAGAGGAAAAAATTACACTGAATGTCACAGGTATTTAGGATGCACAAACGTTTTACAGCAGACGTAGCGCAGGTAATGTCGATGTGACCAGCGGCAGAAAAAATTACACTGAATGTCACAGGTATTTAGGATGCGCAAACGTTATACAGCAGACATAACGCAGGTAGAGATGAGCGAGAACTAAAATGCTCGGGTGCTCGTTATTCGAAACAAACTTTTCCGGATGCTCGGGTGCTCGTTTCGAGTAACGAACCCCATTGAAGTCAATGGGAGACTCGAGCATTTTTGCAGGGGACCAAGGCTCTGCCTAGGGAAGGCTGGGTGAAAACCTGGAAACATCAGAAAATGATGGAAACACCACGGAAATGGACAGGAAACAGCAGGGGCAGCATGCATGGATGCCTCTGAGGCTGCCTAATCCCACCATTACGCCAAATTCTCCTGCAACAGCCTGGTGGTTACCCTCATGGCAATTGTGCTCACCCAGACAAAGAAAGGCGAGGCACATGCCCATCACATGTTAGGGAAGCACCCAACTAGGTGCAACGAAGGTCCATCACTCATGCCCATGCTGGCACTGCTCTCTTATCCCCAGCCACACGATGAAGGCATAAGCCTGACACAGAATGGCGGTGACACCAACAAGTGACCAAGTTAGATAAGGTAGCTGGTGAAGCACCCAAAAATTTAGCCTGACACAGCATGGAGGTTACACCACCAATGACTTTGTCCGACTAAGAATGCAGTAAAATGGCTTTTGTTGAGCCTCCAAAAATTTTTTTCTTTTCGGAGTACATAAAATCGACCCTCAGCAAAAAAAATTTTTTTTAAATGTCGGTACTTGCGCCTCCTGAAAAATTGTTTTGGACTGTCTGTTTGACGCTCCTGAAACATTGTTTTACAGTGTCTGTAGTTGACACTGCGGAAAAATTGTTTGGAGAGAGGGCCTGTAGGTGGCCCTCCGGAAAAATTGTTTAGAGAGAGGGCCTGTAGGTGGACCTCCGGAAAAATTGTTTGGAGAGAGGGCCTGTAGGGGGCCCTCCGGAAAAATTGTTTAGAGAGAGGGCCTGTAGGTGGACCTCCAGAAAAATTGTTTGGAGAGAGGGCCTGTAGGTGGACCTCCGGAAAAATTGTTTAGAGAGAGGGCCTGTAGGTGGCCCTCCAGAAAAATTGTGGTAAAAGAGTGCCAGTTGGACCTCTAAAGAATTGCGTTTTTTGGGTCAGCATTAGGCAAAGACGACAAGGAGGAGGAGTAGGAGGAGCTTTGTTCATTTTAATAAGCATCAGCCTGTCAGCGCTGTCAGTTACGCTTATCGGTGATGACGCCACCAGCTGCACTGAATACCCGCTCTGACAACACGCTAGCAGCAGGGCAAGCCAGCACCTCCAAGGCGTACAGCGCCAGTTCAGGCCACGTGTCCAGCTTTGAAACCCAGTAGTTATATGGAGCAGAGTGATCGGTCCGGACGTTGGCATGGTTAGCTAGGTACTCTCTCACCATCTTTCTGTAAAGCTCACTCCTACTCTGCCTAGACTGGGTACAGGTGACAGTGTCTTGCTGGGGTGACATAAAACTGGCAAAGGCCTTGTAGAGCGTTCCCCTGCCAGTGCTGGACAAGCTGCCTGCTCGCCTCCTCTCCCCCACTACTTGGCCCACAGAACCATGCCCTCTGCCGCTAGCGGCGTCAGATGGGAAGGATTGTTTCAGCTTGTGCACCAGGGCCTGTTGATATTGATTCACTCTCATACTCCTTTCCTGTACAGGGATGAGAGTGGAAATGTTCTGCTTGTACCGTGGGTCCAAGAGAGTGAACACCCAGTAATCAGTGTTTGAAAAAATGCTTCTAACGCGAGGGTCACGGGATAGGCAGCCTAACATGAAGTCTGCCATGTGCGCCAGAGTCCCAACATGCAAGAATTCCCTCTCCTCACTGGCCTGACTCTCCATTTCCTCCTCCTCCTCCTCCTCCTCTTCAGCCCATACACTCTCAAGAGTTAAGAAGGACTGAGCATTTGTACCCTCTTCTGGCTCGCCGACATTCTCCTCCTCTTCCTCCTCATCCTCATCCCCCTCCTCCGATATGCGTTGAGAAACAGACCGGAGGGTGCTCTGGCTATCAAGCGACGTATCTTCCTCCACCGTCTCTTGTGACAAGCGCAAAGCTTCCGACTTCATGCTGAGCAGTGAGTTTTTCAACAGGCAAAGCGGCGGGATGGTGAGGCTGATAATGGCGGCATCGTCGCTGACCATCTGTGTTGACTCCTCAAAGTTGGTCAACACCTGGCAGATATCAGACATCCACGTCCACTCCTCATTGTAGACTTGAGAAATCTGACTGACCTGACTACCAGTTCTGGTGGAAGTTGACATCTGGCAGTCTACAATCGCTCTGCGCTGCTGGTAAACTCTGGATAACATGTTTAATGTCGAATTCCATCTTGTGGGCACGTCGCACAACAGTCGGTGAGCGGGCAGTTGTAGGCGGCGCTGCGCTGCCCTGAGAGAGGCAGCATCTGTGGTCGACTTGCGGAAATGCGCACAGATGCGGCGCACCTTGGTGGAGACGAAGGTGTGGTTTTCCGGCGGGAGGCGCTCGTGCCGGGGTCCTGGACAGGGGGTTGACTAGCAGAGGCAGTGAGTGACACAGGGGAAGAAGCAGTGGTGTGACCAACAGGAGGTGGTGAACGGCCTTGGTTCCATTGAGTGGGGTGTTTAGCACTTATATGCCTGCGCATGCTGGTGGTGGTTAGGCTAGTAGTGGTGGCACCCCTGCTGATCCTGGTGTGGCACAGGTTGCACACCACAGTCCGTCGGTCATCCTCACTTTCTTTAAAGAACCTCCAGACTTGCGAACATCTAGGCCTTGCCACGGGAGCTTCACTACATGAAACAGTTGCTGCTGATGCACCAGCTCTGGCCCTGCTTCTCCCTCTGGCCACACCACTGCCTCTTCCAACCTGTTCTGGTGCAGCACTCGCCTCTGCCTCAGAAGCACTGTCTTCACTCGGCTTATCAACCCAGCTTGGGTCAGTCACCTCGTCATCCTCCGATTCCTCAGTCTGCTCCCCCCTCGGACTTCCTGCCCTGACAACAACTTCACCACTGTCTGACAACCGTGTCTCCTCATCGTCCGACACCTCTTTACACACTTCTTCCACTAAGTAAACATTGTCATTATCATAACCCACAGACTGCGGCAGTTGGAAAACCTGGGCATCGGGAACGAGGTCAGCAGCAACCTGAGAAGTGGTTTGTGACTCTGGGAAGGGTCCAGAAAACAGTTCCTCAGAGTATGCCGGATCGCATTCCAAATTTTCCTGGGAGGGGGCAGACTGGGGGGAAGGAGGTCGAGGTGGAGGAGCCAGAGGAGTGCTACCTTGGGTAACGTGGGTGGACTGCGTGGAAGACTGACTGGTGGACAAATTACTTGAAGCATTGTCCGCAATCCACGACATCAGCTGTTCGCACTGTTGTGGTTTCAACAGTCCTCTACCACGTGTCCCTGTAAGTTGAGACATGAAGCCAGGGAGTGTAGCTCTGTGGCGTTCCCCTGCTCCCTCATTAGCAGGTACTGTCTCACCCTGCCCAGGACCCCACAACCTCTGCCCCCTGCAGTAATTGAATGCCCACGCCCTCGTCCTCGACCCTTAGCCCTGGGGTTCAACATTTTCTGTAAATAAATGTGTATTATATGTGCAAAAAAAAATGGGCCTGCTGTACTGAAACCCACAAACTTGTTCAATCTGAACAAGTTAATATATAGGTGGATAAGTTAGAGCTAAATTACGTATGTTATTATGTACCGTGCAGTATGGAGCAATTACACTGAAACTATTAGATTAGGCAGACTTGGTCTGCTTAAGTGCAACCCAGACAAATGTCGCACAGAGATTTTTGTAATGCAGCTGTATCAGTGAGAGCAAAAGACCTTTTTTAATTACGTGACGTACAGAATGTGTCACCTGGACAGAAAATACGGATTGTGCTTTGTATATAGGTGGATAAGTTAGAGCAAAATTACGTATGTTATTACGTACCGTATGGAGCAATTACACTGAAACTATTAGATTAGGCAGACTTGGTCTGCTTAAGTGCAACCCAGACAAATGTTGCACAGAGATTTTTGTAATGTAGCTGTATCAGTGAGAGCAAAAGACCTTTTTTAATTACGTGACGTACAGAATGTGTCACCTGGACAGAAAATAAGGATTGTGCTTTGTATATAGGTGGATAAGTTAGAGCAAAATTACGTATGTTATTACGTACCGTATGGAGCAATTACACTGAAACTATTAGATTAGGCAGACTTGGTCTGCTTAATTGCAACCCAGACAAATGTCGCACAGAGATTTTTGTAATGCAGCTGTATTAGTGACAGCAAAAGACCTTTTTTAATTAAGTGACGTACAGAATGTGTCATCTGGACAGAAAATACGGATTGTGCTTTGTATATAAGTGGATAAGTTAGAGCAAAATTACGTATGTTATTACGTACCGTGCAGTATGGAGCAATTACACTGAAACTATGAGATTAGGCAGACTTGGTCTGCTTAATTGCAACCCAGACAAATGTCGCACAGAGATTTTTGTAATGTAGCTGTATCAGTGAGAGCAAAAGACCTTTTTTAATTACGTGACGTACAGAATGTGTCACCTGGACAGAAAATACGGATTGTGGTTTGTGGTGACTGGACAGCTGAACTGTGACACACAGAATGGTTCCACACAACTGTATGAAATGGATTTGTATCACTGAGATAAAACAACAAAAAAACTATTTTTTTTTATTTTTTTTTTATTTTATTTTTTTTTATATATATATATTTTTTTTTTAACGTGACGTGCAGAAAATATCAGAGAGCAAACTCAGCCCCTGCTGACTGTGGCTATTTTTACTGCAACCCAGAAAAATGTCGCACTCAGATTTTTCTAATGTAGCTGTATCAGTGAAAGCAAAAGACCGTATTTGATTATGTGACGTACAGTATGGGTCACCTGGACAGAAAATACGGATTTTGGTTTGTGGTGAGTGGACAGCTGAACTGTGACACACAGAATGGTTCCACACTGCTGTATGAAATGGATTTGTATCACTGAGATAAAACATTAAAAAAAAAAATTGTTATATATGGCGATAGCTGAACTACTAGTGCCAGTCAGCCCAGAGACAAAAAAAAAGTGTCTTGTAGCCCTTAGAAGGGCTGTTGGGTTCTTTTGATATCACTCCTGCCTAACAGAGAACTAAATCCAGGCCCTAACACTCTCCCTGAAATGCAGCAGATCTGTCCCTAACGACATCCAGACAGCATCTGAGCCGAGCACCGCGGGCAGTCACTAGTATATCCCAGGGTCACCTGATCAGGCCAGCCAACCCCTGCTATCGACATGTAAGGGCCCCACGTGATGCTGGGTGTACCGCAGAGTCTCCTGGCTTGTGATTGGCTGAGTTTATAGGCTCCAAAAATTCAAAATGCGGGAGATTCCATTTCCTCAAGCATGGCGAGATGCTCGTCCGAGCATCGAGCACTTACGAGTACCATAATGCTCGAACGAGCACCAAGCTCGGACGAGCATGCTCGCTCATCTCTAAACGCAGGTAAAGTCGCTGTGACCAGCGGCAGAAAAAATTACACTGAATGTCACAGGTACAGTGCCTTGCGAAAGTATTCGGCCCCCTGGAACTTTTCAACCTTTTTCCACATTTCAGGCTTCAAACAAAAAGATATAACATTTTGAATTTTTGGTGAAGAATCAACAATAAGTGGGTCACAATTGTGAAGTGGAATGAAATTTATTGGATCATTTAAACTTTTTTTGTAATGATAAAACTGAAAAGTGGGGCGTGCAAAATTATTCGCCCCCCTTGCATTAATCCTTTCTTGCGCCACCTTTTGCTGCGATTACAGCTGCAAGTCTCTTGGGGTATGTCTCTATCAGTTTTGCACATCAAGAGACTGAAATTCTTGCCCATTCTTCCTTTCAAAACAGCTCAAGCTCTTTGAGGTTGGATGGAGAGCGTTTGTGAACAGCAGTTTTCAGCTCTTTCCACATATTCTCAATTGGATTCAGGTCTGGACTTTGACTTGGCCATTCTAAGACCTGGATACGTTTATTTTTCAACCATTCCATTGTAGATTTTGCTTTATGTTTGGGATCATTGTCTTGTTGGAAGATAAATCTCTGTCCTAGTCTCAGGTCTTTTGTAGACTTAATCCAGAATGGTCCTGTATTTGGCTCCATCCATCTTCCCATCAATTTGAACCGTCTTTCCTGTCCCCGCTGATGGGCCCAAACCATGATGCTGCCACTACCATGTTTGACAGTGGGGATGGTGTGTTCAGGGTGATAAGCTGTGTTGCTTTTACGCCAGACATATCGTTTTGCATTGTTTCCAAAAAGTTCGATTTTGGTTTCATCTGACCAGAGCACCTTCTTCCACATGTTTGGTGTGTCTCCCAGGTGGCTTGTGGCAAACTGTAAACAAGACTTTTTATGGATTTCTTTGAGAAATGGCTTTCTTCTTGCCACTCTTCCATAAAGGCCAGATTTGTGAAGTGCTCGACTGATTGTTGTCCTATGGACAGGCTCTCCCACCTCAGCTGTAGATCTCTGCAGTTCATCCAGAGTGATCATGGGCCTCTTGGCTGCATCTCTGATCAGTCTTCTCCTTGTTTGAGATGAAAGTTTAGAGGGATGGCCGGGTCTTGGAATATTTGCAGTGGTCTGATACTCCTTCCATTTCAATATGATTGCTTGCACAGTGCTCCTTGGGATGTTTAAAGCTTGGGAAATTTTTGGGGATCCAAATCCTGCTTTAAACTTCTCCACAACAGTATCACAGACCTGCCTGGTGTGTTCCTTGGTCTTCATGATGCAGAACCCTGAGACTATCACAGAGCAGGTGCATTTATACGGAGACTTGATTACACACAGGTGGATTCTATTTATCTTCATCAGTCATTTAGGACAACACTGGATCATTCAGAGATCCTCAATGAACTTCTGGAGTGAGTTTTCTGAACTGAAAGTAAATGGGCCAAATAATTTTGCACGCCCAACTTTTCAGTTTTATTATTACAAAAAAAGTTTAAATGATCCAGTAAATTTCGTTCCACTTCACAATTGTGACCCGCTTGTTGTTGATTCTTCACCAAAAATTTAAAATGTTGGCAAAAGGTTAAAAAGTTCCAGGGGGCCGAATACTTTCGCAAGGCACTGCATTTAGGATGCGCAAACATTATACAGCAGATGTAGCAGAGGTTCTGTTATTGTCAGCGGCGGCCAAACAATTGTGTGCAAATTTAGCGCACTTTGCACTAAGAATATATATTGCAGCCAGATAAAACATTAGTCCTTAAAAGGACTTTTGGGTCTTTGAAAGATTAAACTGAAACCTGCTTAACAAATTACTATCCCTACACTATCTGTCCCTCCTTGCTGCAGCTCTCCCTGACAAAGACTGAGCTGAACCACATGTCATCGGGTGCTTTATAGAACCTGATGACGAGTTCCGGACAGCCAATCACTGTAATGCCAGTAGCCAACATGGCTACGGCATTACAGTGAATGCCAGTACTTCCCCACATGCTTATCAGCTGCGTAGCAGCCAAGAAACGTGCGGGGAGGAGATTCAAGCATGGCGCTTGGGTAAACGCGGTGTTCGGCCGAGCATGCTCGCCCAACACTAGTTGCAACTAATAGCAACTAATTCAATTCCATTTTAATTTTTTAAAATAAATCTGAAAAATTAAAGTATGGAATCTGATTAGTTGCTGTAGGCAACAAAGCCAGTTTTATTTTATACCAGTTTTGATAAATCTCCCCCATTATTGCCAATGACCCAAGTCATGTTTCCAAATTTCCGGCGGACCATTGGTCTGTGCGGAAAAAAAATTGCACATGCACTACTTTAGTCCAATTCTTGCATTAGACTAGCCAACTGAAGTCTATGATGCTGAAAAACAGACAGGGTATGGGCACCATCAGTCTGCAGTCGGTTTTTCACAGATGGCTGGAGACATTGAACAAAAGTAAAAGCGGTTTTTTGATGGATGTGAAAAACTGATGCCATATGGATGAAAAAAATGGAAATTATGGAATGCAATAGGTAACAATAGTGATTCCATGTGGATGGAAAATTGCTTCTCTTTAGCAGATTTAGAAGTTTTATATCACTGATCCGATAAAGCCCTTAGTAAACAATATATGATCAACTTAAATGGTTGCTGTAATTTCAACAAACTTTGCATAAATGTAGTACAGGTGACTATAAGAAACTTTGCAATATATCTTATCAGAGAAAAATGCCTTTTTCTCCTTCAAGCAACTCATTCTTCCTGCCCTCTCCATAGACTTCTATCTTTATCATTTCTTTATTTAAGCTCTTTTATGTCTCTTCAGTCCTCTCCACTCCCCTTCCATGGACTTCTGTGGACAGGATATCTGTGTGTGTTTCTCTGCATAGCCACGCTCCTACTCCCCCCCCTCCTTCCGCTTTACACAGTGTTCTATGGGCAGCATGTAATACAGAATGAAGCAATGGATTTGTATGTGAAAGGTAACATTACAATCAGCTGAGCTAGCCATACAAGGCATTGCACCTGGTTTAATAGTGAATTTCCTGATGAAAGATTCCCATCTTATGGCTGATTGGTGTACACACTGATGTTTTCTTTATTAAACTTTTTAAATCATCTTTAACTTTGCTCTTAATATTAAATTCTTGTTATAAAGAAGGAAAATAGTGTTAGGACTGATTTCTTAATAAAAGAATAGTAATAATTTATAATTAATTCTAGCTGCACATGCATGGTTTAATGTATCTTCTAATATTCTATCACATGATATGTTAATTTGATGGAACATTTCATATTTAAATTGCTTGCAAGTTATGAAATTACAAAGCAAATAGGCCTTGCACTTGGGTGTAATTGACTGTATTGAATGTTGGTAAAGTATATCGTCACTGGATTCATTTTTCTATATATGGCTTTTCCTGAAGCAACATTTGTTTAATAAAACTTAAATATTGATGCTAATTGCAAATATGCCTTGCACTATTTGCCAAGAAAATTAGATGGCAATGTAACACAGGACATTTAACTTAAAATTTTCAAAGTATTTAAAGCTTGAGCAGAAATTCAGCAAAGCTGATGTTAGGTTTCTCATATTGAATTCATTATCTGATTGCAAATGACTCAGAAATATACTGCAAATGTGATTCTCTATAAATCTTTGACATGTTCCTGCTAATCTTACTAGGCTCACATTTAGCAAAATACCATAACTGATAAAGAGAATCTTAAAACTTCTTACACTGGTATTAGACAAAGCCAGAGACAACGGTGACATTGGCGTCTAGTGCAACAAAATGGGTAACTGATACATTTTTTTACACTCTGCTGTAAGGTATACGTTATGTCATATTAATTACAATAAATGTAATAACTTCACTGATGTAAAAACTGCAATCTCCTTCTGGAGATTAGTATCCCCTGATATTGGTGATAAAAATAATGGAAAAGTGACTCAATCATGCTCTGAGAAGAAAACCAATAGGAGTAGCCAAATACTGCGTTTCTCCATGGTGCATTCTGTTCTGCTCCACTCCAGAGTCATGATATTCCAAATTGTCTTACAAACAAGTTATGCCATACTGTACCCACATAGCAATGGCCTTATAGCATTGGTTAAATATTACCATCATATCATGCCGAGATAATACAGCCAGAAATTGAAGTGCTGTAAAATGTAGACATAATAGTGTTATAGAATATAGTTTACCAAGTGCTGTTTGGTGCCCATTTAATAGTGATGCACAGAGCACAAACAGCAGTGCCAGACCGCCCTCTAAATAACACCATGTCATGCCTGGATTAGTGCCTGCAATGCTGACAGTATTTTTATACAGTGCGTACATGGAGAAGTACCAAAAATTGTACCTCAGCATATTATCTAGTGTTTGTGAAGCAGCTCCTGCTGCCCTTGGTTCGATGAAGACACTGGAAACAGGAAGTATTGCTCAATGTGCATTGGCAGACTGGCCATAGACCCTACAGGAAAATTTCCTGGTGGGCCGATAAAGCCCTCCTTATGGCCACCAGCCTGGTACATAAAAATCTGATCAATGTAGAAACATCAGGTACAGTATGCATCTGGACAGTTCCTCAGTTGCGGTACTGAATTCAACTGTATTGCCGTCCTTGGGACAATGATACAGTTTCATACTGTGGCATGGGTGGTAGTGTTTTGTGCTGTACTGTGGTATTTTGTTATGCACTATGGTATTGCTATTGCTAGCCCCATCTACTTCTGTCTTCTGTTGCCACAGTGTCTGTCAATTCAGACCACCCCTTCAACATGGGGTCATTTTTAGGCTTTTTTCAGGGCCACCTTAAGTTCCCAGTCTACCCTATGCCCGTCACAAGGTATTAGTGGTAAAATGAGTGGAGGCAGTTCATATAACAATCCAATGCTACCCCCTTTTTTTGTAAAGAGTTTTGTCCTATGATACTATGCTGCCACAAGATTCAAGCGGAAGACATGGAAATGAAAAGGCCATAGACACCTTTAGAGCCATTGATTATTATTATTACTATTATTATTTCATATTTTGGACTAAAAAAATTAAATATGTTTTAGAAATAAGGAAATTTCTCAAAATTTGTTTCAGGTCGAAAGTACTCCAAATGACCTGAAAATTTGTGTATGATAATCTGAGGTCTCCTAGGACTCTCTCTTTTGTCTTTCTCTGTTTTTATTTTCAGACTTTTTCTCTCTCTCTGTCTCTCCAGTTTCAAGCTCTATAACGCAAAGACAGCAATAGAAAATAATGTCAGAGTGGCGCTAACATATAGCTATGGGTAAAAGCATGGATAATGGAGTTAACAAACAGTCTGTTTAAAAACACTCTGTGCTGTCGTATTTGTTATACGTTTAAAAATTAAAAAATCTTGCAAAAATTATCACCTGTTGGGGGACAGATGCCTGCCTGTGGTATCGGAAAAAAACTGTGGCTGAACAAGAGGAGCAAAAAAATACAATTGGATGTCCCCTGGCTGAGACCAAAATATACATGGTCATTGATGCACTAAAATACACTTATTTGCACACTTGTAAAAGTAGAAAATTGCAACCCATTTTAGGAAAACAGTAAATGGCCCAATTGGATGCCCCCTGAGCGCAAGCAAAATATGCATGGCTATTGACACACTAAAATATGCTTATTTGTGCACTCATAAACAGTTGAAAAATTGCAACAGTTTTATGGGAAACAGCAAAAGACACAATTAGACGTCCACTGAGTGCAACCCTATTATACACTGCTATTGATGCACTAAAGTACGCATTTGTGTGCACTTATAAACAGTAGAAAAATTGAAACAGCTTTTTAGGAAACAGCAAAAGCACAATTGGACGTTCCCTGAGTGCGATCAAATTATCCATTGCTATTGATGCACTAGAGATATGCTTTGTGCACCTATAAATGGTAGAAAAATAGCAAATCGGGCAAAATTGGCTGTCCCTTGACTATGACAAAAATATGTGCTATTAAGCCAAATATTTGTTATCCCCTTGGAGGATTTTAGGAAAATATTTATATTTTAGATACATAAAGAGCAAAAGGCCAAATGATTTCTAATTAGGATACCCCCCAATTTTTTTTTTATTAAAATATAATTTTTAATCCTGAATGACTTAAAACACAAAAAAATAGCAACATCCCATATTGGATTAAAATGATCAGTCTACTACCAGATACTGTAATTATTGTCAATATATAAAGGAGTGTAATGAATGGCAATCTCTATATACTGTATTAGGGCCCTTGCACACGACTGTATGCCATATGTGCAGTCAGTGCCCGTGCTGTGGACCGTAATTTGCAGTCCACAATGCCCGGGCATTGACAGTGGCGCAGCCGGATTCGGATTGCGGACCCATTCATTAGAATGGGGTCTGCGCTCCTCATCCAATGGTCCGATGGAGCTTGCGCTACTTTTTAGCGGTGCAGAGGCACGGCCAGAAACACCACCGCTTCGCATCTCCCGGATTGCGGACTCATTGAAGTGAATAGGTCCGCAATCCGTGATGCGGGCTGCACACAGCCGGTGCCCATGTATTGCAGACCCGACGTATGCGGGCCGCAATAAGGGCACGGGCCAGCACCAGTCATGTGCATGAGCCCTTATCCTTAGACCTAACACTTTTGCCTACAAAAGCCAGTCCAGTTTTCCTACTCCACCCTGCTAGTGAAGTGAGATTACAACTTTTTATGCTACTTTTTAAATAAATCTCAGTGATAAATTACAGTGAAACTCATTAGCATAGCTAACCACACATATTTCCCCACATATATTTGTGATATCATACGAAACTTGAGTGAGTTGTGTAAAAATTCAAAAAGTTGCAAAATTGTGGTGCAAGTGAGCACAAAAAGTTGCAAAAGCCACATTTTGTGGCTTTTGTAAGCCAAAATTCTGCAGTGAAGGCCTGATCACTCAAAGCCACAGTGTATCAGATAGATTTAACCTTCAATATTTGTAGACCATGTTATAATTAGATACAGAGGGTTAATATATGCTATTGCGGCTCATCACAATAAATCATGCTTATTACATACATTTAAACTGTAGAAGCTTTGCAACTAGCTTTTACAAAGAAAAAGGCACAGTTGTGCAGTGTGTGTAGAAAAATATATACTCTGCTGGTGATGCTGGGAAATATGCTTATTGCACACTTATGAACTGTAGAAGATTAGCAACAGGTTTTTGGCTCTGTGCATAAAAAAGAGCACTGTTTCCAAACACTTTACAAACTCATGTATCTTGTCTTGCGCAGTGCAACACATTAAGTAAATATATCTTCTTCACAATCTCAACACTCTTCTGGCAAGTCTTGTAATCCCGAAGAGATGATAAAGAATGCGGCACTCACCAGGCTTCTTTTTGCAGCTTTATTATTAGACACTCACACGTGCGGACGCGGATACCCTGCTCAGTGCAAGAGAGCGTGCAGCGACGGCCGTTTCGCGCGTATGTGCGCGCTTCGTCTGGCTGCTTGGCCAAGCAGCCAGACGAAGCGCGCACATACGCGCGAAACGGCCGTCGCTGCACGCTCTCTTGCACTGAGCAGGGTATCCGCGTCCGCACGTGTGAGTGTCTAATAATAAAGCTGCAAAAAGAAGCCTGGTGAGTGCCGCATTCTTTATCATCTCTTCGGGATTACAAGATATTTCAGGACTGTGTATATGCAGAGCACCAGGGGGCTTATTCGCACAGTGGGAGTGGTGATAGAAAAGGGGAAGATCCTTTTCCATAAAAGTGACGTAGTGCCAGTCTCCGATCAACGTTTTCTACACAATTTACTCTTCTGGCAAGATCCTATAATAGCTGTCTTGTGTGTCTTATTGCTGTCTGCCAGAGACATGACAAACATGTCCTGTCATATCAGTGGCTAAGCTCACAATGGTATCTGTGGTTCAAAGCTAGCATAACGCCTGATAGACGAGCCAATATTATCCCTCTTGATTGGCTGTCAGACTGACAGCAAAGCAGTGTAGGCCAGCTTGGCAGCCAGGGCCCTGCCCAGGGTCATGTGATCCTCCATCTTCTTCTTCCCTGCCCCGTTTCCTTGGTAAGGATATTGTATTTTAAAAGTATAATGGTGGGCACTATTTTATGTTATTTGTCTAAATCGAATCACCAAAAACTTCGGATTCATTTGGGAGTACATTTTTTGGGGAAAATTCGTGATAAATCCAATTAGTTTAGAATTAATTTGCTCATCTCTAATAGATTTTTATTAAAACTTTTGTACAGTTTGGTTTTTGCAGTTTCTATGATTTACACTACATAGCAGCTGCAGAAAGCTGGGTTATAAATCTATCAGAATGGACGTCTGACAGCTTATTCTCCAACCTCTCTCTGATCGCTTCTGAAAAATATTCTATAATCTGATTTATGCCCAAATCAAAGTTCAATTTAGTAGAGGTTAGAGGGGGGCAAGAAAATACGATGTCAGACTGCCATTCTGATGGCTGTCTGCAGCTGCTATGTACTGTGAAACACACGGTAAGCACTGAAGAAGCCCTATAGTGCAAACGTTTTAATCAATACTTACTGTAAAAATGATGTTTAGCCCAAAATGCATGTGAACAAATAATAAAAAAAAATTACTTCAGTGATGTCCATAGCCTTTAAAGGAAATCTGTCACCAGGATAATCGCTATAGTAGTAAGTAAAGCCAAAGCCATAGTCTAATAGTACTTAGTACCTTATTTCCAGATGTGCCTTTGTTCCAGCAATAGATTTTTTTTATCCTCTGAAAATCCAGTTTATTTGGTATGCAAATGAGCCAGTAAGTTGCCCAGAGGGATGTCACTCTTGCAGGAAGGTGCTCAGGCACGCCTCCTGCTAGTGCCCAAGCCTGCCCTCATGCTGGGAGCAGGTAAAAGGGGGGTGGAGTTATTGCTTGAATGTGATGTAGGAGGCGTGTCTGGGCTCCTTCCTGCAAGTGAATCCCCTCTGGGCACCTTACTGGCTCATTTGCATACCAAATAAACTGGATTTTCGAAAGAAAAAAAAACATTTATTGCTGGAACAAAAGCACATCTGGAAATAAGGTACTAAGTGCTATTAGGCTAAGGCTTTACTTCAAAAGTGATTATCCTGGTGACAGATTTCCTTTAAAGATTAAAAATAAAAATGTGCTTTCTCCCTCACCCCATAATATAGAGCAGAATAAATCAGGTTATAGATGCCCATGAGAGGCAAGCCAGATTAGTGTATTGTCCAATCTGATGAGGTCACCTTGCCAGGTCAGACAGGCTCACTTAATTTTATCAAATTTTGCTCTAAGAACCTTAAATGTGTATGTACAGTAAATAAATAATATAGCAGTAATAAAATTGAAAATAATCCATACTGTGCACAAAATTTGGTCTTAGCATTCATCGAGTGTTCCTGTATCTTTTGCTTGTCATCAGCCGCGTATACCTACATATTTAATTCACTTTGTTTGTTCCACCCCCTAACAAGGTGTCTTTGGCCTGATTGACCTTAATTTACTTAATTCCATTTCTTAGCAAACATGTAGCACTTCAGAGTACTTGCATCCTTATGACACAAAGCTCGAGATCCAGTTCACAGACCTCAGGTGCTTAGACTTGTGCATAGAAGACATTATCCATGTTGACTGCTAAAAACATTGGGGTAAATTTCCATAAGCAAAAGGTTAAAACCAATTTATTACATATGCCATTATGAGTTTTAGACAATTTTTATACCTTTGTCTACGGTTTTGGAAGAAGGAATGTGAAAGTAAAAATTAATAAAAAAAATATTATTACATAGAGATGACATAAGAAGAAGAATGTGTCAAGTAACAAATTTTTGAGGAGTGTTTAAACTAGTGACTGGGGGGCGTAATTAAATTATAGGAGTGGAACATAGTGCAGATGTTGACCTGGAGCTAGGTAATGGAAACGGGGGTGGAATGGCAGGAGGGACTGGAACAGTTCATAAGGAAAGGAATAGGGTAAAAAAATATGCAAAAACCTCTTAATTGTGTGTATACTAACACCAGAAGCCTAACCAAGAAAATTGGTGAATTACGTAATAACGTCTGAGAAGGACTATGACATAGTGGAAATAACTAAGACATGGCTGGATGATAGCTATGACTAGTTGGTTGACTTACAGGGTTACAAACAGGAAAGGGGCAGACATTTGCCTTTATATAAAGTCCTGTATAAAGCCCACACTCCTAAAAGGTATACTGTTCTGTATGTGAGGGAAATGAACATCTAACTGTTTGTAGAAATACATGGTGGGAAAAACATAATAAAATACAGATGGGGGTTGTTATAAGCCACCTAATATAACAGAGTCCATAGAAAGTCTGTTACTAAGGGAAATAGATGAGGTGGAAAATCATAATGAGTTTGTTATTACTGGGGGTTTCAACTACGCAGATATAGATTAGCAAACTGAAACCTGTGGATCTCATAATGGAAAGAGGTTCTTAAAGACAATTACCTTTCCTAACTGGAAAAGGATCCAACTTGAAGAAACCCCATTCTGTGTTCAACTTCACCTTAAAACATATGTCTTGGCTGTGTCTGACAAAAAGCTATTACAGTAACAAGCTAGTAATCCAGCTGTACTAGGGACACTATAAGGAAATATATTGGGTAGAGTTTAGAGTTTTATCAGAGAAAGCACAGCATAGAGAATGAGAGGCTGATAACTCTGAGTTGTGTGTTATTTCATATTTACTATATCCATGTAAGGGGTTGTTCACATATCAGTTATTTGATCAGTTATTTCCATCAGTTATTGTGAGCCAAAACCAGGTGCGGGTCAAAAATACCAAACAGGTGCAGAGCTTTTCATTATACCTGATCTCTGTTTAGTGTCCACTCCTGGTTTTGGCTCGCAATAACTGATGGAAATAACTGATCAAATAACTGATGTGTGAACAACCCCTAAGAGAACATGTTGCATTACTTCAAGGTACTGTGTAGTGTAGTTAAATGGGCTGTCCGAGTTATTTTTTTGCCCTTTGTATGTTTCTAACTATTGAAATACAACAGCTTTTCCATACACTTTCTGCTTTTAAAGCTGCTGGTTTCTTAGATTTAACTTATGGTCACATGACCTGTGGTGTCAGCTTATCTCCCTGCTGTCTGATATTTTGTGCACAAGCCTCAGAGATCAGATAACAGCCTATGCCCCCCTGCTCTGCCGCTGCTATCTGCTCTCTCCCTGGATTCCTTCAGATAAAACATTAACCCCTTCAGCCAGAACACACTGAAGGCTTTAGAACAGCAGCTGCAGATGTAAAGAGACACAGGATCTGCCCTCCTCACCCTACAGACACAGAGCTGATCTGGAGGAGATGCAAACTACAAGTACAGGTAGGGGGGAGATCCTGTGTGTATCAGCAGTGTCATTGTACAGCTGGGACTTGTAGTCCTACACATACCACATGCTGCTGAGTATTCCAGCAGGCAGACATGTCACTCAGCACTTGTATTCACTCCCTTTACAGAGAGGGGGGAGGGGCAGAGATTGTTATTACTGCATGTAAACAAAGGCCAGAAGAGAACCAGGGGACCAGGGAAATGAGGAAATAGAGTTTTTTTTTTTTTGCCTGAAACTTGCTGAACTTAGTTATATATTGCTGCCCATCAGATTTAAAGTACTATATTTTTTTTTTTTCATAACTCTGACAACCCCATTAATTATCACCATTGTACTGTAAATTGTCCTTACTAGTGTGCAGTTTGATTCTAGAAGTGGAGGGACATTTAAAGGAGTTTAAGATTTTTTTGTACTGATGACCTATCCTCTGGACAGGTCATCAGTATCTGATCGGTGAGGGTCCAACATCTGGGACCCCCACCAATCAGCTGTTTGAGAAGGTAGTTGTGTTCCCGTGAGCATTGTGGCCTTCTCTCTGCTTTGAATGGATCTGAACTACAATACCTAGCACAGCCACTATACTATGTGCAGTGCTGTGCTTGGTGAGCTGCGAGAAGGCAGTGGCTCTCACAGGAACATAGCTGCCTTCTCAAAACAGCTGATGAGTGGGGGTCCGGAGGGTTGGACCCCCACAATCTGATACTGATGACCTATCCATAGTCATCAGTAAAAAAAAAAAAAAAAAAATCTTGGAAAACCCTTTTAATTATAGTTTTTTCTTTATATCATAGAAAATCACTTGCAATTTTGCTACCATCTTTTAATAATCTGTGTACACAATTTTATTTATAGTCCTCATAATAAAATGTCTGGTAAACGGAAGAGTGCAAAACGAAAGACCCATGCCTAGTTATGCAAGAGTCAGAAAGGATATAAGAAGTGCAAACAGCAGTAGCAGCACTAACTATCCAGCAAGTAATAGAAGGCCACAGTTCTCCCTGGCTCTGATAGGCACAACATTATTATTATTATGGACAGAGGATGAGATTTTGGACTGGATGGCCGTGGAGCCAGGGGGTCACACATTTCTCTTGCTCCTTCTCCTTACAGCCCTAGAAAAGTCTTTGATGTGCATATTTTCTTCATTCCCCCCTCAAACTGGGGCACCTTCAATTTTCTAACAAGAGGAAACAAAACCCCATGTGCAATGCATGATACCCAAGAGATGACATCTCCACATTTCCCCTGAATGCAGATACATGCTGGCTTCTTCTGTGCTCAGTAAAACACTGAGGGGCATATTTATCAAATTGGTGTAAAGTAGAATCTGCTTAGTTGCCCATAGCAACCAATCAGATTCCACATTTCATTTTTCACAACTCCTTTAGAAAATGAAAGGTAGAATCTGATTGATTGCTATGGGCAACTATTTACATCAGGTTGATAAATCTCCTCCTAAATACTTTTATTTGATATTGTGTCACCTAAAAGCTTACATAAAGAGATAATGCTTAGACTTGAGGAAAATGTGTATGTGGATAAGTAACTTACTTAGAGGGAGGCTATTAAAGATGCATACTCCGCTTATTAATGATCTTGTAGAAGGGTTACACAGTAAAATATCAATTTCTGATTATAAAGTAATTAACACAAAAGAGGACATTATACTGCTAAAGATGAATCTGCGTAGACTGGAGGCTTGGGCAGACAAGTGGGAAATGATGGTAGATGTGTGTGTGGCAGGGTGCAACGCAGAAAGACAGTGCAATGCCCAGTCTATAGGGTGCAGTCCTATATCGGATGGCCAGTCCATCTCAGAAGTGTGACGAGCACCAGAAGCAATTAACCCTTTCCACATGCAGTAAAGTCTATTTTTATAAATGTGAGTGTACCTTAAAGTCTCAGTTTGGCACAACCTGCATGGTCCTCAACCATCTGTATATATTTAATGCTTCCTTTCATCAGGGGATAATCTGGCAGTTTTCCACTCTCAGGAATGGTGTTTTCCTAAATAAAAGTTCTTTAAAAAGCCTATTTGGCAGAGCACCCCAAAACAGATCTGATCTCTAGCTTGTTCACTAGCAGACTCTGTATTAGGATCCATTCACATGTCAGTATTTTGTAATCTGCAAACTTGAGAAACAATGGCCCCGCAAAAAATGTGGACAGCACTCAGTGTACTTCTCTGCATCCATTGTTCCTTTCCATTCCATTATGTGGATCCGCAAAAAAATACTGTAGAGCTTGTCATACCATTCTCCGCAAATTGTGGTCCGTGGTCCCATTGTCGTCAATGGGTCCATAAAAATGCGGATGACATGCAGAATGCATCAATATGTTATCCGCATATCACCCGCAATTGCGTATCCGTTTCCAGGAAGTAGAAAAAAATAAGGCCTGCCCCTTGTGACATCTACAGATGTCAAAGCTGTGTAAAGTGAAAATGTTCTCTTTCAATGTGGAGAAGCTAATTATCCTTATACAAGCGTTCCCTTCCCTATGGGACACTAGAAAGGACAATTACAGACACAGTCATGGGCAGAAATCGCAAAAGACTTGGCCCCATGAGCGTGGGAATCAGGAAACATGAACAAAAGAGACAAGATGAGTGAGTATATAAATTTTAATAATTAATGTGTAATTTTTAAGTATTGGTTCAGACATATTGTCCATGAGTGGGCAGTATTCAGTAATACTGAATTTTAGATGCTCATTTGCGCATATTCTATGCTGTTCAGGACATATGGCCATTAACTTTAGTGTATATCTTGTAAATGATTATATTTTTGTGCAAGAGGCCTAGTCTGTAAATGTCTTGCATTGCATACATTTTTAATTCCTATTCTGCAATACATTAAGAAACTTGTTGCATAGCAACAGAGGTCTTGAAATAAAAAAAAATAATGTAATACTTTATAAACTCCATTATATTGCAGACACGGAACCCAATGGAACTTGTTCTATTTTGTGTGATGCGGACAGATAACGGACCCAGGGGCGTAGCTAAAGGCTCATGGGCCCTAGTGCAAGAGTTCAGCTTGCCCCCCCCCCACTTCCCTCAGCACTGGTGCACTGCTGGCCAAGTCAAAAATTTAACCCCCCATGCCAAATTCTCACCCTAACCTTTTCCCTCCTAACATTACGTATATCACTACAGGACATACAGGGTAAGGCTACATTCACACGACAGTTGCTTTTGCGGCCTCCGATCCACATATTTTGCAGCTCAGATGCGGACCCATTCACTTCAATGGGTCAGCAAAAAATGCGGACAGCACACCGTGTGTTATCCGCATCCGTATGTCCGTTCCGTAGCCCCGCAGAAAAAAATAGAACATGTCCTATTTTTGTCCGTTTTGGGGACAAGGATAGGCATTGTTACAGCGGATCCTCAAAAAAAACAAACGGATGCCATACAGAACATCATCCGGTTTTTTTTGCGGATCTGCAATTTGCAGACCGAAAACACAACATTCGTGCGAATGTAGCCTAATACAGTGCCCCATACCTCTTACATCCAGTGATGTCTCCTCTGATGTAGATGTTCTCTTTCCTCATCTTCTCCTTTCAGACCCGACGCCATTTGTCAGCCATTTCTTTTCTCTGCATTTTGACAGAAAAAAAATCTTAGTTTAAAACTTTTCCATCATCCTCCCGTCTTCTGGACAAATCATCCTACCACCCCCAGTACTGTACCACTAGTACCACACAGATACTGCTCTTTAAAAATTATTGGTACACAGTGTCCTAAAATAACTGCGCCCAGCAAATAGTGTCCCTGACAGTAATAGTGTAAACATAATGTCCCCCAGAAATAACTGTGCTATGCTGATACTGTGCCAGGGTGCCCCCATAGTAATAGTGCTCCCCAAAGTTCCAACTAATAATTCTCTGCCAGAGTGCACTTAATAGTGTAATAGTAATAGTGCCCCCAACATTACTAATGTCCCCACTGTGCCCCAGAAGTAATAATTAGAGATGAGCGAGTAGTGTTCGATCGAGCCGGTGTTCGATCGAATACTACGCTATTCGGCATACTCGATTTCAATCGAGAATAAAGGCGATGGCGCACTTAGAATTCGTTTCCCCTCCCACCTTCCCTGGCGCTCTTTTTCCACCAATCAACATGCAGGGGGGGTAAGACAGGCACGCTGAGCACGCTGGCAGCGCGAAAACAGCGTCTACATGGATTGGCTGGAAAAACCATGTGACCTCGAATATTAAAAACTCAGCTCTTCCTGCTCGTACGCATATGCTGCGTGAACTTAGTCAGGGACAGAGGCTGGAGAAGGGACAGACAGGTTTTAGCAGTTGGACAGGCAGGAGCGTGATTAAAAGCCCTTATCAGGGCTACTATAGTGCACTACAGTGATAGCTTTACTACAAGATACACTTTACAGAGAACGGCTGCCGTATTCAGGGATAGCTGCTGGAGTAGGGACAGAGAGAGGCATTAGTGGTGTATTAGGTGCTCTGCTACATACCAAACTATATTTGGCACTACTGTTCAGCGTTCTTTTTGGCTGAAAAACCCTGTTATATAACTAGTGTGTATATGCACCATCTGATCTGGCAGTATACGGCTGTGAATTTTATTTTATTTTTTTAAATACAGTTTATTTGGCTCTAGTGTTCTGGGTTCTGTGTGCCTGCAATACCCTTTTTGTATACCAGGTGTAAATACCCACCGTCTGTTCAGTTTACTACACGGCTGTGTACCTTGAAATATACAATATCTAGGCCATTTAATTGGCCACTGTACTGTGCGTTCTCTTGCTAAATTATTTCACATACCTGGTGTAAATACCCACCGTCTGTTCAGTTAGTACACGGCTGTGTACCTTGAAATATACAATATCTAGGCCTTTTAATAGGCCACTGTACTGTGCGTTCTCTTGCTAAATTATTTCACATACCTGGTGTAAATACCCACCGTCTGTTCAGTTACTACACGGCTGTGTACCTTGAAATATACAATATCTAGGCCATTTAATTGGCCACTGTACTGTGCGTTCTCTTGCTAATTATTTCACATACCTGGTGTAAATACCCACCGTCTGTTCAGTTACTACACGGCTGTGTACTTGAAATATAACAATATCTAGGCCTTTTAATAGGCCACTGTACTGTGCGTTCTCTTGCTAAATTATTTCACATACCTGGTGTAAATACCCACCGTCTGTTCAGTTACTACACGGCTGTGTACCTTGAAATATACAATATCTAGGCCTTTTAATAGGCCACTGGTACTGTGCGTTCGCTTTGCTAAATTATTTCACATACCTGGTGTAAATACCCACCGTCTGTTCAGTTACTACACGGCTGTGTACCTTGAAATATACAATATCTAGGCCTTTAATAGGCCACTGTACTGTGCGTTCTCTTGCTAAATTATTTCACATACCTGGTGTAAATACCCACCGTCTGTTCAGTTACTACACGGCTGTGTACCTTGAAATATACAATATGTAGGCCATTTAATTGGCCACTGTACTGTGCGTTCTCTTGCTAAATTTTTTCACATACCTGGTGTAATACCCACCGTCTGTTCAGTTACTACACGGCTGTGTACCTTGAAATATACAATATCTAGGCCATTTAATTGGCCACTGTACTGTGCGTTCTCTTGCTAAATTATTTCACATACTGGTGTAAATACCCACCGTCTGTTCAGTTACTACACGGCTGTGTACTTGAAATATACAATATCTAGGCCTTTTAATAGGCCACTGTACTGTGCGTTCTCTTGCTAAATTTTTTCACATACCTGGTGTAAATACCCACCGTCTGTTCAGTTACTACACGGCTGTGTACCTTGAAATATACAATATCTAGGCCTTTTAAATTGGCCACTGTACTGTGCGTTCTCTTGCTAAATTATTTCACATACCTGGTGTAAATACCCACCGTCTGTTCAGTTACTACACGGCTGTGTACCTTGAAATATACAATATCTAGGGCCTTTTAATAGGCCACTGTACTGTGCGTTCTCTTGCTAAATTTTTCACATACCTGGTGTAAATACCCACCGTCTGTTCAGTTACTACACGGCTGTGTACCTTGAAATATACAATATCTAGGGCCTTTTAATTGGCCACTGTACTGTGCGTTCTCTTGCTAAATTATTTCACATACCTGGTGTAAATACCCACCGTCTGTTCAGTTACTACACGGCTGTGTACCTTGAAATATACAATATCTAGGCCTTTTAATAGGCCACTGTACTGTGCGTTCTCTTGCTAAATTTTTCACATACCTGTGTAAATACCCACCGTCTGTTCAGTTACTACACGGCTGTGTACCTTGAAATATACAATATCTAGGCCTTTTAATTGGCCACTGTACTGTGCGTTCTCTTGCTAAATTATTTCACATACCTGGTGTAAATACCCACCGTCTGTTCAGTTACTACACGGCTGTGTACTTGAAATATACAATATCTAGGCTTTTAATTGGCCACTGTACTGTGCGTTCTCTTGCTAAATTATTTCACATACCTGGTGTAAATACCCACCGTCTGTTCAGTTACTACACGGCTGTGTACCTTGAAATATACAATATCTAGGCCTTTTAATAGGCCACTGTACTGTGCGTTCTCTTGCTAAATTTTTCACATACCCTGGTGTAAATACCCACCGTCTGTTCAGTTACTACACGGCTGTGTACCTTGAAATATACAATATCTAGGCCTTTTAATTGGCCACTGTACTGTGCGTTTCTCTTGCTAAATTATTTCACATACCTGGTGTAAATACCCACCGTCTGTTCAGTTACTACACGGCTGTGTACCTTGAAATATACAATATCTAGGCCTTTTAATTGGCCACTGTACTGTGCGTTCTCTTGCTAAATTATTTCAACATACCTGGTGTAAATACCCACCGTCTGTTCAGTTACTACACGGCTGTGTACCTTGAAATATACATATTAGGCCTTTTAATTGGCCACTGTACTGTGCGTTCTCTTGCTAATTATTTCACATACCTGGTGTAAATACCCACCGTCTGTTCAGTTACACAACGGCTGTGTACCTTGAAATATACAATATCTAGGCCTTTTATAGGCCACTGTACTGTGCGTTCTCTTGCTAAATTTTTCACATACCTGGTGTAAATACCCACCGTCTGTTCAGTTACTACAGCGGCTGTGTACCTTGAAATATACAATATCTAGGCCTTTTAATAGGCCCTGTACTGGCGTTCTCTTGCTAAATTATTTCACATACCTGGTGTAAATACCCACCGTCTGTTCAGTTACTACACGGCTGTGTACCTTGAAATATACAATATCTAGGCCTTTTAATTGGCCACTGTACTGTGCGTTCTCTTGCTAAATTATTTCACATACCTGGTGTAAATACCCACCGTCTGTTCAGTTACTACACGGCTGTGTACCTTGAAATATAACAATATCTAGGCCTTTTAATTGGCCACTGTACTGTGCGTTCTCTTGCTAAATTATTTCACATACCTGGTGTAAATACCACCGTCTGTTCAGTTACTAACACGGCTGTGTACCTTGAAATATACAATATCTAGGCCTTTTAATAGGCCACTGTACTGTGCGTTCTCTTGCTAAATTATTTCACATACCTGGTGTAAATACCCACCGTCTGTTCAGTTACTACACGGCTGTGTACCTTGAAATATACAATATCTAGGCCTTTTAATAGGCCACTGTACTGTGCGTTCTCTTGCTAAATTATTTCACATACCTAATTATATACCCAAATATTGTATTTGCAACCAAAAAAAAATAAAATGCGGAGGGGGGCTAGCGGAATAGGACGTGGACGTGGACGAGGACGGGGGCGCGGAAATGCTGTTGGGGGCCTTGTTGAAGCCAGTGGGGATACAATGTGTGCTGGTGAGGGTCAGCCAGGATCCCGCTCATCCAGAATCCCTGCCTTTATGGGACAGTTAAGCAGGGGGCGGGTTACACCGCTGTTGAGGCCTGAGCAGGTTGAACAGGTGGTGCAATGGATAGCCGATAGCGCTTCCACACAGTTGTCCACCAGCCAGTCATCCACACAGTCTCACTCTGACCCTCCTTCCTCCACACCTGGCCAACAGAGTCATCCCACCCTTGACCCCTCCCAGGAGCTCTTTTCGGGTCCTTTTTCAGATGTGCCGGAAGAATCCCAGGAGCTAGCAGAGGAATTTGTTTGTAGTGATGCCCAAACACTTGGAGTTTTCGCCATCTCCTGCTGATGTGGACCCTGAGCCAGCATCTGTTATCATGAGCGATGATGATGATGAGACGCAGTTGCCATCAAGGGAGGCTGTTGGAATGTCCAGTGGGCAGGAGGAGGAGCAGAGTGAGGAAGAGGAGGTGGTGGATGACGAAATGACCGACCCCACTTGGCCAGGGGTGATGTCCAGCGAGGAAAGCAGTGGAGAGGTGGTGGTCTGCGCAGCACCGAAAAAGGCAGCAAGAGGCAGAGGGATGTCCACAGGCAGAGGGATGTCCACAGGCAGAGGGATGTCCACAGGCAGAGGGATGTCCACAGGCAGAGGATGTCCACAGGCAGAGGGATGTCCACAGGCAGAGGGATGGTCCAGAGGCAGAGGACAGTTCCAGACAGAGAAGTGAGGCCACAGCCAGCAGGGCCGAAGCTGTTCCCGCCAGCGGGCAGTCGCGCGAAGCTCCCCCATCGAGGCCTCGTACTTCTGTGGTGTGGAGATTTTTAATGTTTGTGCGGATGACAAACTGAGCGCGGTTTGCACACTCTGCCACTCAAAACTGAGTAGGGGCTCTGAGAAGAGCAATCTGACCACCTCAGGCATGCGGCGTCACTTGGAATTCAAGCACTGGGCTGAGTGGGAGAGAGCAAACGCAATACAAACCTGCGCCCGGTCTTGCTGCCACTGCCTCTTCCCCTTTGTTGTGTGCTGCCACTGCGGTCCAGACCTCCAGCCAGGACACCTCCACATCTGCCTCTGCCTCGGCTACTTTGGGGCCTTCTCCTTCAGCCTCCCCTTCCCCCGCCTCTTCGCCTGCACCTTCACACTCCTCGTCCCAACAACTGTCCATCTCGCAGGCGTTCGACCGCAGGCGGAAGTACGCCTCGAGTCACCCCCAAGCCCAAGCCTTAAACTGCCACATCTCCAAACTGCTGGCCCTGGAGATGTTGCCGTTTAGGCTTGTGGAGACGCAGGCCTTCCGCGACCTGATGGCGGCTGCCGCACCTCGCTATTCCGTCCCTAGCCGCCACTACTTTTTCCCGGAGTGCCGTCCCCGCCCTGCACCAGCACGTGTCGCGTAACATCAGGCGGGCCCTGAGGTACGCAGTCAGCGCAAAGGTCCACTTGACCACCGACTCATGGACAAGCGCTTGCGGCCAGGGACGATACATTCTCTCTGACGGCACACTGGGTGAATGTAGTGGAGGCGGGGACGGGGTCGCAAACAGAGACGGCCTACCTACCCACCCCGCCCAAGATTGCCAGCATGGGTTCTGATAAACCCCTCCTCCTCCTCCTCCTCCTCCTCCTCCTGTGCCTTAACATCTCCCTCAGCCGCTAGCTGGAAGCGTTGCAGCACTGGCGCGGGGAGACGTCAGCAGGCGGTGCTAAAGCTCATCAGCTTGGGCGACAGGAAGCACAGCGCCCCAGAGGTGAGGGACGCCATATTGCAGCAGACGGAGATGTGGCTGTCGCCGCTGCAGCTAGGACCAGGCATGGTCGTGTGCGATAACGGCCGTAACCTGGTGGCGGCTCTGGAGCTTGCCGAACTCAATCACGTACCATGCCTGGCCCACGTTTTTAATCTGGTAGTCCAAAAATTTCTGAAGACTTACCCCAACCTGGCAGAGCTACTGGTGAAAGTGCGGCGCTTGTGCGCTCACTTTCGTAAGTCAACTGTAGCTGCTGCTAGCTTAAAAAAACTCCAGCAACGCCTCCATTTGCCTGAACATCGGCTGTTGTGCGACCTGCCGACTCGCTGGAATTCCACCTATTCCATGTTGGCCAGGGTGTGTGAGCAGCAGAGAGCATTGATGGAGTACCAGATAATGAATCCACGCGTGCCTCCAACTCAGCTCCCTCAGTTTGCCAACCACGAGTGGCCATGGATGGCAGACATATGCGATGTACTGCGTATCTTTGAGGAGTCCACCAAGAAGGTCAGCAGCGAGGACGCTATAGTGAGCGTAACCATTCCGCTCCTAGGCGTCCTTAAAGAATCGCTCATCGCAATAAGGGAGAACGCATTGCACGCAGAGGAGACGGGGGTAGGAGGAGACGCAACGGAGCTACACAGTCAGACCACACTTTTGTCTGCTTCACGGTGGCAGTTGCAGGAGGAGGAGGATGAGGAGGAGGACGACGTGGAGGTGGCTGTGGAAGAGGAGGAGGATGCTGGCGGCGAGGGTAGCAGTCAGGCTGTGTGCGTCCCATTGGTTCAGCGCGGATGGGGCGGAGAGGAGGCGGAAGAGGAAGAGGAGGAAATGGCAAGTGATCCTTCTGGTGGGGGCAGTGAGGTCATGCCTATTCAGAGTCTGGCACACATGGCTGACTTCATGCTGGGCTGCTTTTCCCGGGACACACGTGTTGTCCGGATAGTGGAGAACAAACTGTACTGGGTCTTCGCACTCCTGGACCCCCGGTATAAAGATAACGTCTCCTCTTTTATTCCGGTAGAGGAGAGGACGAATCGATTGCTGGAATACCAGAGGGAACTCGTGCAGAACATGATGGAGATTTTCCCACCCACCATCGCTGGCGGCAGAGAGGAGAGGGTCTCCCAGAGTCCCACAACATCCATCAGGCCCACAGCCACCAGGGGAACACTCTCCAAGGTGTGGGACACGTTCATGGCACCCCCTCGTGCAACTTCCATCACTGCGGGGCCCGCTATCAGCAGGAGGGACAAGTATCGGCGGATGTTGCGGGAGTACCTGGCAGACCGTAACCCCTGTCCTCCCCGATCCCTCGGCGTCCTACACTTACTGGGTCTCCAAGTTGGACACGTGGCTGGAACTGTCCCTGTACGCCTTGGAGGTGCTTGCCTGCCCTGCCGCCAGCGTGCTATCAGAAAGGGTGTTCAGCGCAGCCGGGGGCATTATAACCGATAAGCGCAGCCGCCTGTCAACCGACAGTGCCGGACAGGCTGACGCTAATCAAAATGAACAGCAAGTGGATTGACCCGGACTTTGCTTCTCCAACCGTGGAAAGCAGCCAAAAGTGAAGTGCCATCTGTATGAAGTGCCATTTCCTCCTCCACCTCCTCCTCCTCCTCCTTAACCGCCGTAGAATTGCTCCGTAAATAAGAAAAATATATATATTTATGGCTCACCTCTTGGGCCTCCACATAATTTTTAAGAGGTCTCACCTCTTGGGCCTCCACATAATTTTTTAAGAGGTCTCACCTCTTGGGCCTCCACAAAATTTTAAGAGGTCTCACCTCTTGGGCCTCCACATAATTTTTAAGGTCTCACCTCTTGGGCCTCCACAAATTTTTAAGAGGTCTCACCTCTTGGGCCTCCACAAAATTTTTAAGAGGTCTCACCTCTTGGGCCTCCACATAATTTTTAAGAGGTCTCACCTCTTGGGCCTCCACATAATTTTTAAGAGGTCTCACCTCTTGGGCCTCCACATAATTTTTAAGAGGTCTCACCTCTTGGCCTCCACAATAATTTTTAAGAGGTCTCACCTCTTGGGCCTGCACAAAATGTTTAAGAGGTCTCACCTCTTGGGCCTCCACAAAATTTTAAGAGGTTCTCACCTCTTGGGCCTCCACAAAATTTTAAGAGGTCTCACCTCTTGGGCCTCCACAATAATTTTTAAGAGGTCTCACCTCTTGGGCCTCCACAAAATGTTTAAGAGGTCTCACCTCTTGGGCCTCCACATAATTTTTAAAGGTCTCACCCTCTTGGGCCTCCACATAATTTTAAGAGGGTCTCACCTCTTGGGCCTGCCAACAAAATCTTTAAGAGGTCTCACCTCTTGGGCCTGCACAAAATCTTTAAGAGGTCTCACCTCTTGGGCCTCCACAAAATCTTTAAGAGGTCTCACCTCTTGGGCCTCCACAAAATCTTTAAGAGGTCTCACCTCTTGGGCCTCCACAAAATTTTTAACAGGTCTCACCTCTTGGGCCTCCACATAATTTTTAACAGGTCTCACCTCTTGGGCCTCCACATAATTTTTAAGAGGTCTCACCTCTTGGGCCTCCACAAAATCTTTAAGAGGTCTCACCTCTTGGGCCTCCACAAAATTTTAAGAGGTCTCACCTCTTGGGCCTCCACAAAATCTTTAAGAGGTCTCACCTCTTGGGCCTCCACAAAATTTTTAAGAGGTCTCACCTCTTGGGCCTCCACAAAATCTTTAAGAGGTCTCACCTCTTGGGCCTCCACATAATCTTTAAAGACCTTGGGTCTCAACCTCTTGGGCCTCCACAAAATCTTTAAGAGGTCTCACCTCTTGGGCCTCCACAAAATCTTTAAGAGGTCTCACCTCTTGGGCCTCCACAAAATCTTTAAGGGTCTCACCTCTTGGGCCTCCACAAAATCTTTAAGAGGTCTCAACCTCTTGGGCCTCCACAAAATCTTTAAAGAGGTCTCACCTCTTGGGCCTCCACAAAATCTTTAAGAGGTCTCACCTCTTGGGCCTGCACAAAATCTTTAAGAGGTCTCACCTCTTGGGCCTCCACAAAATCTTTAAGAGGTCTCACCTCTTGGGCCTCCACAAAATCTTTAAAGAGGTCTCACCTCTTGGGCCTCCACAAAATCTTTAAGAGGTCTCACCTCTTGGGCCTCCACAAAATCTTTAAGAGGTCTCACCTCTTGGGCCTCCACAAAATTTTTAAGAGGTCTCACCTCTTGGGCCTCCACATAATTTTTAAGAGGTCCTCACCTCTTGGGCCTCCACAAAATTTTAAGAGGTCTCACCTCTTGGGCCTCCACAATAATTTTTAAGAGATCTCACCTCTTGGGGCCTCCACATAATTTTTAAGAGGTCTCAGCTCTTGGGCTCCACATAATTTTTAAGAAGTCTCACCTCTTTAGCCTCCACCAATTTTTAAGACGTCTCACCTCTTGGGCCTCCACAAAATTTTCCATGAGCCTCTGGCCAGCCCACGGCCTCTTCCTGCCTTTTGCGGTCCTACGCATCCCTCCACATCCCCACTGCTTTACCTGCTAGACATGACACTGGGCCAGGTCGGGTCACTGACATCTCTAGCGCCAACAATTTGGGCATTTTAAGGCTTCTGCATGTGTTTGAGTTGTTTTTACATTTTAAAGAAGACATGTCTGACCACATTTCACACACACACACAATGACAATTAGGGGTGGGGTCTATTTGCTTTCCCCCTTGCCTATGCCATCTGTGGTTGTCATAGGCAACGTGATTTTAAGGGGTGCAGAATTTATCTTCTTTTTGTCTAGTTTGGCT